>CM044001.1:75412225-75502225 GCA_024085815.1 Flaveria linearis
ATTAATCCATAACTAATAATATAATGTCTATTAAAATTTGATGATTTAAATCATTATTTTGAATCCATTTTTATAAAAATAACAATTTATAACCTTTGTAAAAATTTTATGAATAAATAAATAAGTAAATAAATAAATAAATAATAAGGTTTTTATTCGAAATAATTTTCCAGAATATAATTAAATAACTTATAAAATTAACAAAGTTTATAAAAATTATTTTTATAATTTTTAATAATTTTTCTGGATTTTTAAGATGTGAAAATGGGCTTTAAAAAAATAGGTGTGGGAGCAAGGGTTCGAACCCTTGACCTCTAGGTTTGCAAATGACCAATGAACCAGTGAACCAAAGGCACAAGGCCGCACAAGGATTCAACTTTTAAACCTTTTAAACACAAACTGCAATAATCCCAATTCACCAAGAACCCTAATTTGAAGATCATCAAATTGAACCTCGATTCGTAATTGTTTATGGAATCAAGCATAGGGCTTTCAATCCCCACATGAAACCGAGCATTTAGGTAGTTTCAATTACCTGTTTCAAAGCTCGATACGTGATGTTCGACTAGTTGCAGGTCCGCGACAGAGGTTAGATTAATTGTGATGTGTTTGTGTGTTTTTAGATCAAATGAAAGTCGATGGAAGTTTATAAATAATCATACGACTGTTAGTGCGCAATCAATTTGAGTATTGTTTATTGTTCGGTGCGTTTTCTTGGTGGTGGTCGGCCGAAAGTTTGGTCGAAGTGGGAAACACACCTAATCGACTCGATTATTCAAATTGGTGTGGCCCATGTGTTCGAGACACCCACGCGAAAGTGTCGGTATCGTTTGATTGGATTAAAGCCGGCCTAATTTGGCCTTTGGGAGACGCCGGAGGCCGCCGGAGAAGTGGCCGGAGAGAGGGGAGTCGACGGGAAGGAGGGGTTGGTTTTACAATTTACACATTTGGTCCCTCATCTTTCCAACCTGTATTATTTCATGTGGAAACTTTTAAAACAAGTTTCTGAAATTACAATAACAGCCCCTGGACTTTATTAAATCAAATTTTTAATAAATATTTTATAATTTTTTATAATAATAATAATATTATTATTATTATTATCATTATTTTTATTATTATTAACATTATTATTAAATAATAATAAAAATACAAAAACTAACTTGTAAAATCACATAAACTTTATATTAAATTACAAAAAATTTTAGGGTTGTCACATCATCCCACTGTTAGAGGAATTTTCGTCCCGAAAATTAAGCTGTACTCGCAACATTTTTGAACAAGTTAGAATACTTACACATCATTTCGTCCTCTCATTCCCAAATGAACTCAGGACCACGTCGGGAGTTCCATCGAACTTTGACAACCGAAATCTTGCTCTGAATTTAAGAAAACTGGGTTTTTCGATTAAATTCAGCAAGACACGCGTACTAAGGAAACAAGTATCTAAGTTTAAGCATATAACTTCTTAATCTTAGTCAATCTCTAACTAAGGCAATTTACTTTGTGCAACTATTGTGTGTGGCTATAGGCTAGATGCAATTCCTAACTCACTATAACCAATGGCTCTGATACCAATCTGTCACACCCTCAAATTCCGGGTCTGGAATCTATCACGGAGGGGTGAGCAAACAGGATCGAACACAGTAGTTACACATGAGATGCTGTTATCTATATGATAAGTTTTAGATAATCAATCCATTATTATTCAGAGCATTAGGTATTATACGCAGCGGAAATAAATATATATATTGTTTCTTAACAATACGTCTAATCATGTCTTATCAATAACCAATATGTATCTTGAGCTCTTATATGATCCTACGTGCATGTCCATAAGCTCTTAGTAGATACCTGAGAATACATGTAAATCAAGTGTCAACACAGGGTTGGTGAGTTCATAAATAATACATAATGATAAATCGTCAATTGTCATTCAAAGAAAGGTTTATTTTGTGAAGATACGGAACCCTTTTATAAGGTGAACCCGCTATCCCACATACTTACTAAGTACAAGCCCAACAAATCCTTCACATAGGATTTGCCCATGTATCATAGTTTATTTGTATATGGATAGCCTGTCGGAACCCTTTTATAAGGTGAACTCACTATCCCACACACAAGCATCAAGCAAATCACCATCATAGTTCATAAAACAAAAGGGCATGTTTCATCCCAAGAACAGTAAGTAACATCACAAATAAAAGTTCCAGCTTAAAAGAGCATGCCTCATCCCAAAACCGAAGTAAAAAGGGAAACACGAGAACTCACAAAATAATCTGAAATTTCAATCACGACATGTATTCCAGCCCCAAAATATTTAAATCATTAAAAAAAGGGGAGCAATTACGAACTCACCTCAGTCCTTTATGTTATTGACAAGCTAGTAAATTCCTGCTAAGGAATTATATTTCACGTCAGCAAACAGATATAAATCCAAAACCTAAATAAGTTAGATCTTGAACCTGATGTTAAGTTGATCTAAGGTTTGGTTTTCGGGGATTTGTCATAAACATATAATTAAATCATTTAGTTATTTTGTTAACTCTTTTAATAACTAAAGATTTACATTTCATAATATTTAATTAGTTTAATAATGATTTTTAACATATCATTATATTCTAAATAAATTATAAACATTATTTAACTATGTAATATATTTAATTTTGTAAGATTTTATAAATATTTAAATTTATAAAATCTAATTTGTGTTTATTTTATCATAATTAATCCATAACTAATAATATAATGTCTATTAATAATTTGATGATTTAAATCATTATTTTGAATCCATTTTTATAAAAATAACAATTTATAACCTTTGTAACAATTTTATGAATAAATAAATAAGTAAATAAATAAATAAATAATAAGGTTTTTATTTGAAATTGTTTATGGAATCAAGCATAGGGCTTTCAATCCCCACATGAAACCGAGCATTTAGGTAGTTTCAATTACCTGTTTCGAAGCTCGATACGTGATGTTCGACTAGTTGCAGGTCCGCGACAGAGGTTAGATTAATTGTGATGTGTTTGTGTGTTTTTAGATCAAATGAAAGTCGATGGAAGTTTATAAATAATCATACAACTGTTAGTGCGCAATCAATTTGAGTATTGTTTATTGTTCGGTGCGTTTTCTTGGTGGTGGTCGGCCGAAAGTTTGGTCGAAGTGGGAAACACACCTAATCGACTCGATTATTCAAATTGGTGTGGCCCATGTGTTCGAGATACCCATGCGAAAGTGTCGGTATCGTTTGATTGGATTAAAGCCGGCCTAATTTGGCCTTTGGGAGACGCCGGAGGCCGCCGGAGAAGTGGCCGGAGAGAGGGGAGTCGACGGGAAGGGGGGTTGGTTTTACAATTTACACATTTGGTCCCTCATCTTTCCAACCTGTATTATTTCATGTGGAAACTTTTAAAACAAGTTTCTGAAATTACAATAACAGCCCCTGGACTTTATTAAATCAAATTTTTAATAAATATTTTATAATTTTTTTAATAATAATAATAATAATAATATTATTATTATTATTATCATTATTTTTATTATTATTAACATTATTATTAAATAATAATAAAAATACAAAAACTAACTTGTAAAATCACATAAACTTTATATTAAATCACGAAAAATTTTCGGGTTGTCACAATATATATATATATATACATATATATATATGTGTATACATATATATATGTATATATATACACACACATATATATATATAATACTAAAATAGTAACCTGGGTATACTTGTCCTATTCCTATGCCCTAAGTTTGGCTTTCATGCATCTCCCTTGTTTTAAATAATTACCTAAATTAAGAAAGATTAAATTTTTTTTTTGAACGGTGACTTTCTTAGAAGTGACTCCTGTCACATCGCCGGTGAGGCGACCCTAGGCAAGATCTGTTCCAGACTATGTTGTCTGAACCGGGTCCAAGCTGGAAATGTCATACTTGGTTACGACGTTCTCCCGAAAACCGTACTGCCTCCACAAAAAATTCTCTTCATTACTTTAGATGTCCCCAAACCGGTGTCAAGAAGGTTCGAACCCCTGACCTCCACAATGGGAGGAGAGCTCTTACCAACTGAACTAAGTCTGAAGGACAAGAAAGATTAAATAATTTTATTTTTTTGTAGTATAAAAATATTCTTTTAATAAAATAAGAAATATGTATATTTATTAATTTTATTTCTAGAAAACAAATTTCTTTTAAATAAGTATTTTTTCCTAACATGACAAACTTCTTCTAAAATATAAAATATTTTGAAATTGGTGCTTTTAAAATTAATTTTTTTATAAACTAAAAATATTTAATATTAGGAGTTATAATAAGAAAATATTTAAAAATGACATTTTTAATACGGTTTGTTTTAAAACAATATAACATCCGGTTTCTAAATCCGGACTTGTAATTGTATTATAGTTAGGTTTAATTAATTATGTTGAGTTTATTTGTTAAGATTGGTGTTCAGTCGCATGACTTGCATGCGAGTGAACTTCAGTCGCACCCCTTGTGTGCGACTGAGATTCAATCGCACGAATCATAGGCGTATGGGATTCAGTTGCACGATCCAGTCGTGCGACTGAGTATGAGGCGGTTAGAATGAATGTGGGGATAAGTAAGGCGGTTAAAAGAGTTTAAAAGCAGATTCCTATCTGCATCATCTTCAATCCCTTGTTCCTTTTACACCCAAACACCCCTGCTCTTGCCAAATTGACTAAGTTAACTCCGTTTCGGTAAGTTTTGAATGTCACGGATCAATTCTTGTCACACCCCCGCTGATAGCAGAAACACGGGGATGCGAGCTAGACGAGATCGTCATAACACATGGTTAATAATAGAGGTGCAATATATATGAAATTGATGACATGGCGTGTCATGACGACACCCGACACAAATGGAGACTTATGTCGTGTATAATCAATGATCACGACAGCATAGCCATAAGCATAAACTTAAAAGATCACTTAAACATTGATGATAACTTGTAGTGTAAATTCCCACAACCCGGAAGCAAGTGTACAATGTTTAAGTTAAAGCAACCAAAAAGTTCTAAGTTCAACGTTTAACAAAATGCTTAGTCCTCCAGAAATGTATCCTAGGGTCTCCTCTAAAAGGTAGCACTCCTAGAACTTCAATTACCTTGATCACCTGAAAAGTGATGCTCAAAACGGTCAACATAATTATTGGTGAGCTTCGCAGGTTTTTAAGTAATAAAAGATGTTAAGATGTAATCAGTGAGTAAGTTTACTAAAAGTTACCACGACTACACTTATGTGCAGGCGGTTTACCGTTTATAAATAGCTACAGCCAAACCTAGTCATCGGTTCCACATGGGAATTGATGGCTGTAAGAAAGGTTTTCTCGAAAAAGAAAATAGTTTATAAAGACGTAGCAAGATCCACACAGCGCATACGTATAGTTTATAACCAAACCAATCCTTAGGTCCCAATGCCGGGATTAAGGGTTATACAAAAAGGTTTTCCATAGCATAATAAGTTCAAGGTGACGTAGCAGGGTCCACACAGCGCATACGTTTAGGTTACAACCAAACCAATCCTTAGGTCCCAATTACCGGGATTAATGGTTGTAATGGATGATCGGCTTAGAAGAACCACACAGAGGAACAACACAGAAGAACCACACAGCCGAGAGCATCCAATGTCAAAGGCATCCAACAAGTAGTAAGCATTCCATGAGTTTCACATGACGTAGCAAGATCCACATAGCGCATACGTATATGTTACAACCAAACCAGTCCTTAGGTCCCATTTCTGGAATTAATGGTTGTACTGAAAGATCCACACAAAAGTCCCACACAGAAGTCCCACACAGAAGTCCCACACAGAAGTCCACACAGAAGTCCCACACAGCCAATTTACAGGTAAAATCACACAACACATAGTATCAAGTAATAGCATATAGTAATGTATGGCCACCAAGTAACATGTAAGGGGTAACATAGCATAGTGTCAAGTTCTAACAAATCCAGGCCTCAGCCAATCGAGATCATCACATTGTTGGTACACATGTCCCCAGTTCTAGTCTAGTGAGCTTAAATGTAATAGAACTTCTTCTTGTAACACATATGTAATGTTTAATCAAGCTAATGAGAATCTCTTCTATATATGGTTGTTGGTTATTTAATGTTACATCTACTTACATTATTAGTTGTTACACACATAATATGACCATGTTATATAGGTTTACAGTTGTGAGACATAGTTCTGAATCATTAAAGGTTCAAGAATGTGTTTGACTAAGAATCTTATTCAGTCGCACGACTGGACCATGCGAATGGTCCAATCGCACGGCTGAACTAAGTGATTGAATCAATCGCACGGTTGAGTCATAAGACTGACTCTAGCGTACAAATGAACCAATCGTATTATTCAATCGCACGACTGAGCCAGTCGCAAGGCTCAGTCGCACGAATGAGATCTGTAACCTATAAATACCACTTAATTCGTGAAAAAAAAGACACTTCGAATACTTGAAACCCTAGTCGACCCAGAACGTCCAGTTCGTCCATTCCATGTTCATAGAACGTTTCAGATCATTCCTAGTCCATTCTTAACGTTTTCTAATCGTTAGGATTGATCTTGATTACGTTCTCCCTGATTGGATCGCCAATCAAATAGGATTTCGCACTATTTGATCCGGTATAATGAAGAATCAGTTAGTACTCCGTACGTACACGGTCCTAACTAGTGGTATCAGAGCGTAGGCTCTTGATTCTTCGTTGATTCAATCGTTTTTGTGAAAAAGTCTACGTTTTTACGCGAAAAGATCCAATCTTTCTGCTAAAAATCGAGTCTTTACGTGTGCATGTTCTGAAAAATCAATATTTTTCGAGTTTCAGTCGTCTAGGGTGCAAAAACTTGCGTACTAGGTCAAAGTGTGCGAAAAATCCCATTTTCAGCAGACCCAGTCGCACGATTATCTCAATCGTACGACTGAACCCAGTCGCCCAGGTCATTCGCCCGATTGAGTCATTCGCTGTGTCAAATCGTCCGATTGAGTCAGTCGCCCATTTCAGTCGCCAAGTTGAGTCAGTCACCTTTTCCAGTCGCCCCTTTGAGTTCAATTGCACGATTGTATCTCAGTCGCCTTTTCAATCGCACGTTTAAGTCCAATCGCATACTGTTAGTGTCAATCGCATCCCAATCGTACCTCCCAATTGCATAACAGTCTGTTTAAGTCAACCTTCATTATGGACTCCGAAAACTTCGCATTCTCAGTAGGGAAAGACTCAAGGATCCAGAACCTACTGCTTCTGGAGAATGAGATTGGTAATCACAATAAGCCGCCTAAGCTTCTATCCATTGATGAGTTCCCGCAGTGGAAGGAAAGGTTTGAGATTCATCTCAATGGCGTGGATACTAATCTATGGAATTCTATTGAGACTGGTTACACCATGCCAGTTGGTGCTGATGGTTTGCCATTAACGTTGAGTGGAATGACTGATGCTCAAAAGACTGCCTATAATGCTGAAAAGAAGGCTTATGCTATGCTCACCCAGTCTATTCCTAAAGAGATCTTCCATCAGTATTTGGATCAGAAACAGAGTAAAAAATTCTGGAAAGCTCTCGAGAAAAGGTATGAAGGGAGCTCAACCCTGAAATCCTTGAAGGCCAAAGCTCTCAAAAAGGAGTTTGACAATTTCTCTGCTATTGGGAACGAGAGCTTGGATGACATCATTGACCGCTTCTATCATCTAATGAGTGAACTTCACACTCATGGGGTTACAACGTCTAAAGAAGAAAAGGTCGCCAGTTTAGCTGAAGGTCTTCCAGAAAAATGGGATTCATTTATTTCCGCCTTGAGACACAATTCAGTTCTTGAGACTTTGGATATAAATGACTTTATTATGAAACTGTGAGAGGAAGAGGTCAGACATATGTATAAGGCGAAGAAGGGTGCATATGCTCAGGATCCTACTCTTTACAATGTGACTCCAACTCCAATTGCAAAGTCTTCCAATGCTCCTCTGCAGACTGCATTTGTTTCTAATACATCTGGTCAAAGCTCATCGTCTGGGGGTGAGTCATCTGTTTTATCAGGGGTTCAACACAGTATTACTGAAGCTCACTCGACAAAGTTAATAACTGAGAACCTGGGTAAAGTCACTGTGGAAGTTGCCAAGGAACACATGGACCTACTTTTTGCAGTGGTTCATTCCTATGATGGTTTGGTTGTAGGGAAGATAGGAATCTGCCACTTGGCTGATGAAGACTATGAGCAGGTGGATGAAAATGAGTTGGAGAGGATGGACATTATGTGGGCTCTCGCAAGTACTGTACGACGAGCAAAGAAGTTTGTGAAGAAGACAGGGCAGAATCTCGTGGCTACAAAAGATACTACTTTGGTGTTTGACAAGTCCAAAGTCACGTGTTTCAACTGCGGTGAGAAAGGACATTTCAAGAGGGAATGTGTGAAGCCTAAAAAGAATGGGAACGGAAATCCATTCTCCTTGTTCAACAGGCAAGATAAAGATAAGAATCCAGTTCCAGCAGAAAGTGATTCCAAGGCTTTGGTGGCACAAGGTGATGAAGGACAGGACTGGTCCTTCCGGTTCTTATCTGATGGTGAAGCCAACATAGCTTCTGTCGAGGACCTAAATGAAGACTCAGCAAGTGAGGGGGAGAACTCAGCTGAGCTTGACAATGCTGAATTGGATGATGACATAGCTGATGTTGATCAGCTTGTGGAGAATGAACTGAATGATGCGTCTGAAGCACAATCTGAACCCCAAAATGCTTTCATGGCTGGAACATCTATATCGGCACAGGTAGAATCAAAGGATGAATTATTTACTAAACATGCTTGTGTTGAATGTGAAAAATTTAGGGAAAGCATTGACCTGAAATTTGCTAGGTTATTAGATCATAATGATAACTTAGTAAAGGATTTAAAATTGTGCACTGAAGCAAACAGAATCTTAAAATAGAATGAAAACAGTTATAAAGAAAAGATTAATGCTTTAAAGAAACAGTTAAAAGAAACTGAAGTTGTTGCCTTTAACCAAGAAAATGATATCAAGTTTTATTTAAAGACAATAGAAGAAACTAAGAAGGAACGAGCGGTTTTACAAGTTGAAAACGAGTCTTTGCAACAAAGACTCCACAGTCTAGCTAGTTCCTCACATATTTTGAAAAACTTGGTTAAAGAACGCAACAACGGGGAGGGCTTGGGTTATAAAGTTGTGCCACCACCACATGAGTCCTTTTTAAACATCAAACAACTTCCAATTAATGATAACCCCATAAAGGATCATGTGGTGACAACTCCTCTAGTCTGTGATCCGGATACAGCAGTCAACTCTGCTCCTTTGGTTCCTGACCAGACAGCTTATGCATCAAGCACAAAAATCACTGGCAAGGGAGTGGAAGAGAATGTTCAAACATCTCATGGGTTGGGTAAAAAATCAACTTCCAAACAACCTAAGATTTCCAAAGACACTCAAGCTAAACCAGTGAAGCAAGATAATCACCAATTTCCAAGACCAAACATAAATCATGTTAAACAAGTTAAATTTGTCAAAGGAGGTGAAAATCTTAAAAGTGATAATAAAAAGGAAGAATCAGAATCTGAGGTTTATTCACCGCCCCACAAGAGATCTCCTATCCCTGATGAATGGAGATCCTGCTATACTTGTGGTCAGCGCGGTCATATTTCGACTAATTGTCCTCGCTATCAGACACCAAGAATTAAGGTTGAGCTACACGACAAAGTCAAAGTAGATTCAAAACAGCGTTCTAAGACTCCAGTTAGATCGAAAACACCTATTAGCTCTAAAACACCTTCTAGGTCTTTTTCGTCTCCACCTCGCCAAAGGCAAAACAGACAAGTCCCCGACAAGTCCGTGATGCCAGAGGTAAAACCTGTTTCTGAATCTAAACCATATGTTCAAACCGTAAATCAGTCTAAGGTTTACCACAAACAATCCTTTCACAGGGATGGTTTATGGAAAGCCAAGACAACTGGTGTGTCTGAAAGCAAGGACAATCTGAAAGTTGAGATTCCACCCACTGATAAAGGACAGTGGGTCGAATTCATGATGGTTGATTCCTCTGGGAAACCCAAGCCAGTCAAGGCTTGGGTCCCCATCCTTAACTGATGATTTTCTCATATGTGCAGTTTGTCCGCTATAGTGCGTCTACAAATACATGGATAGTAGATAGCGGAGCTTCCAGGCACATGACGGGAAACAAGTCTCTTCTTTTCAATTGCAAACAAATTAGAGGGGGACACGTTTCATTTGCTGGTAACAAAGGAGGATACATTACCGCTCAGGCGAAGTAGGTAATGACAAGGTAAGATTCGACAAAGTCAACTTTGTTCAGCAGTTAGAAAACAATCTGCTTTCTGTGTCTCAGATTTGCGACAAGGGATTCAAAGTCATGTTTGATAATCGCAAATGTTACATTCTGAAGATAGAAATGGATATTCCAGAGGAACAGGTATTAATGTCAGCATCTAGATATAATGACTTGTATGTTCTAGATATGTCTAATGCCTCTACTAGTGCTTCTACTGTTCAATGTTTCTTATCTAAAGCTACAGAGAAGGACTCCATTTCGTGGCACAGAAGAATGGGACACATTAATCATAGGAAGATGAATCACCTGATTCATAACAACCTAGTTGATGGAGTTCCTGTCAAGAACTTCAAGCTTCCTGATTTTTGTGTCTCATCCAAGAAAGGAAAGGAAACCAGGAAATCTCACAAGACCAATAATGTCCATTCTATTGAGATACCCCTGGAGCTACTGCACATGGATCTTTTCGGTCCAGTTAGCACGAAGAGTATTGCTGGAGACTGGTACTGCTTCGTAGTCACCGATAACTACTCACGATTCTCGTGGGTGATGTTTCTGAAAGCTAAGTCAGAAACATTTGAGTCATTCAAAGTGTTGGTCACCACTCTGGAGTCACTTTACAAGCTTAAAGTGAGAAAGATTCGCTCAGATAATGGAACCGAGTTCAAGAATCAGTGGATGGATGCATTCTGCAAAGAAAAGGGAATTGTTCATCAATTCACCTCTGCATACACTCCACAGATGAATGGAGTTGCTGAGCGAAAGAACAGGAGTCTGATCGAGACAGCCAGGACTATGTTGGCAGACTCAAAACTGCCAGTACAATTCTGGAACGAGGCTGTAGCCAACGCCTGCTACACACTTAATCGTGTGTCAGTAGTGAAGAGGCACGGGAAGACTTGCTATGAGTTGCTACAGAAGCGTAAGCCAAACCTAGAGTATCTGGAACCTTTCGGTGCTCCTTGTACTCTTCTGAAGAAAACTCAAGAAGGCAAGTTCAATGAAAAGGCAGATCAGGGGATCTTTCTGGGATACAGTATACCCGACAAACGAGTTTACAACAACTCTACTGGTCAGGTAGAAGTATGGTGCAACGTTGATGCTCAACGTTTCACTATCCCCCCTGCTAGAAAAGGTCCATCGTCATTCTTCGACTATGATGGCTTTTTCAAATCATTCAATCTTCCTCAGATGGTTTCAGATGATGATATTGCTACTCAGATGATGCACGATGTTCTCAACTCACCGAATCTGGATACTAGCAATACCACTCCTACAAGTGGGTCATCGGGATCTGCCTCAGCCGATCAGAATGATAGTGAAGACTCATCAGAGGATGAAGAAGCATCTGAACCAGCACAAACACCTAATGTTGATCAAGAAGGGAGCTCTTCAGGTGCTTCACCTGCATCTGGAACCACAGACACTGAACCTCCAGTCACGACTATGGACTTTGAAGTTGTCGTTCCTACAACTCCTTTGACTAGGATCAGTACAAGTCATCCGCCAGATGCTATCATTGGTGATCTCCACTCTGGCGTGCAGACTAGAAGTCGATTGTACACTACTGATTACACTGAAGTAATGGAAAAGGGCTACGTGAATGATGGAGCTTACAGATGTTTTGTCTCTCAAATCGAACCCAAACACGTAAGTGATGCCCTTAAGGATGAAGCATGGGTCAATGCTATGCAAGAGGAGTTGCTACAGTTCAAGAAACTTGGAGTGTGGACTCTTGTTGACCGACCCAAAGGAGTCAAGGTAATTGGTAGCAAATGGGTACTAAAGTGCAAGAAGGATGACCAGGGTGTTGTTATCAGAAACAAGGCACGGTTGGTTGTTCAAGGCTTCAGACAAGTCGAAGGAATCGACTACAATGAAGTCTTTGCTCCCGTAGCTAGAATGGAAGCAATTCGTATCTTTCTAGCCTACGCCTCTTACATGAAGATCAAAGTTTATCAACTAGATGTTAAGAGTGCATTCTTGCATGGGGAAATCCATGAAGAAGTATATGTAAGTCAACCCGAAGGATTCGAAGATCCTTATCATCAGGACAGAGTCTACAAGTTAGAAGGCTGTGTATGGGCTACATCAGGCTCCTTGAGCTTGGTATGAAAAGCTCTCCACCCATCTGTTGAAACATGGCTTTCGCAGGGGTGTGATTGACTGTACATTGTTCATCAAAGAGAAGGATGGTGATTTGCTTTTGGTGTAGATTTATGTGGATGACATAATCTTCGGCTCACGAAACGAAGGGTTATGTAAAGAGTTTGAATCTGTGATGAAGGTTGAGTTCGAGATGAGTGTCATGGGAGAAATGAAGTTCTTCCTAGGATTACAGGTGGACCAAACACCTACCGACATCTTTTTGCATCAAACTAAGTATGTCGGTGACATTCTTAGTCGCTTTGATATGGACAATGTCACTGCAGCCGGTACCCCTCTCGCCACAAATCACGATGTGGCTCCTGATGAGAATGGGGATTTGTGGATGCCACCATGTATCGTGGGATGATCGGATCTCTCATGTACCTCACTGCCGCTCGTCCAGATATCATGTATGCCACATGCTTATGTTCCCATATCAGGCAAAACCTAAAGTCAATCATCTGATTGGAGTCAAGAGGATTTTTTGTTATCTGAAGGGTACTCCAACACTGGGGTTGTGGTATCCTCATGATGATGACTTTGAGCTAACGGCATATAGTGACTCGGATTACGGAGGCTATAAAATGAATTACAAGTCTACGTGAGCAGGATGTCAATTTTTCGGGAGAAGATTAGTAACTTGGCAGTGCAAGAAGCAGACATCAGTTGCTCTGTCTACCTGTGAAGCTGAATACGTTGCCGCCGCCAGCTGCTGCTCTCAAATCATTTGGATTCAACAGCAAATGCGGGATTACGGTTTGCATTTCACTTCTACTCCTATCTATGTTGATAATTATGCTGCAATTGCAGTAACTAAAAATCCGGTTCAACATCCTAAGACCAAACACATAGGCATAAAGTATCATTTCATACGCGATTGCTATGACAAACACTTAATTGATGTGGTCAAAATTAACACGGATTTTCAACGCGCTGACCTCTACACCAAACCATTTGATAAACCAAGATTTTTCTATCTGCTAGAGGTCAACGGGGTTAAAAAGAAAAGTGATGTTATATTAGAAGAAACAGATACATAGTCCGACACCGTTTTTCTTTATTTTTCGTCTTTTATTTTATTTTATTTTTTTTAATTTCCTTGTTGTCATAAAAATCCAAAAACACAAAAAGATTTTCTGTTTTAGAATTTTAGGGGGAGATTAGGTTTAATTCAGTATTTATTTACTTAAAAAAAGGGGAGGGGAAGGTGAGTAAAGCTGAAAAGGCAAAGACAACAAAACAGGAAATGTGACTCGACAAAAATTGGAAGATGATAGTACACAGGCATCGAGTTATTTGGAACAACAAAATGATTTTGAGATCAAAAATGTTAATTAACTTACTAAAAATGTAAAAATCAGAGATGTCTAAGTCTAACAAAATGGGAAAATGATAGTACGTTTGATTGTTACTGTAATTACACGGAGAAAGTTGATCTAGGGAGGTGCTAGTTCATTATATGATGTGTCAGTAGATTCAACACAATAGACAAGTAGACGTCATTGGTAAACTTAATCTAAACTAAATGGTTCAATCAACTGTGGGTTCCCATCTTATCACTGGTTAACACAATCAGCTCTTCCGATAAGGGATAACGAGCAAATAAATGCCACCAAAGGTGTGCAAATGACCACAAAAAGAGCAAAGCACGAAAAAATTGAATACTAGCGTAATCAAGCTGATAACTTATGTTGTTGGTGCGCTATGTGCAAAAGAAAATAAGAAATGCTCTAACAAGGAGATAGGTTGTGTGCCTCTCTGCTGTGCGATGGCACTGACCTGAGGATAAGCATAACCTACATATTCTAGACTTCATTGTTGTTTGCCGCCTCTCTGCTGTGCGATGGCACTGACCTGAGGATTGGCTTCTCTTTGAAAGATCTAAGAATAGTCTCTTCTTGCAAAAATACCTAAAGACCGCTCGAAAGTCCATTAAGGAATGCTGATTACCATATAAGCGTGGGATACACAAATGTTGTTTGAAATAATATAACATAATTCATTACCAATGTGTGTCAAAAGTCTGTGTATGAATTTAAGTGGACAAGTATACTGACAATCGTCTTATATGCACCGACTGAAGTTGACAATCAAAGTGTGTTACGTATCATATCAAACATGATTCCCAGTTAGTACTTAGAAGTCTTAGATCAGAACAAACTGTGATATGTCATCATGAAAGGTGAAATCAACTCATAATGTTCCAAGTAATGGTGTATATGCCTGTCTGATTCCAAATGAGTCTGTTCCTGACATAACGTCAATGCTGATAGGCTACACAAACCTGCCCTAACAAAAATCACAAAAAGATGTTCATTTTGTTCGTAGTTTAATATTTTAAATTTGATAGTACTAGTGTGTCAATGTCGGACTGTGTGTATGGTTATCTGTTAATGTCACTAAACGAGCTTAATGTTTATTTAAAATTGTTTCTGAAAGGATAAAAATATCACGTCTGAGGTGATAAGTTGGTTAAAAGGATCACGTCTGAGGTGATCGGGTGGTTAAATGGATCACGTCTGAGGTGATCAGGTGGTTAAATGGATCATGTCTGAGATGATCAATTGCACATAATGTTTTATCAAATGTTGAAGGAAAACTATGTGTCAATAACTGAAATGACTAAGATGGCACAAGTATAGCCCAATAGCACAACTTCATGTTGAATATGATCAGTCATACGAATGGACTATACGATTGAAGACAATCGTACGATTGGGACATGCGAATGAGCCCAATCGGCCGATTGAAAGTGACCGACTAGGTCAAACGTGCGTATGGGGTGTGCGAATGAATCTAATCGAACGATTGGAGGTGACCGACTGTAACAGTCGTTTGGATGAACCTCAATCGCCCGATTGGAGATGAACGATTGGGTAGAATGAAAGACTGAGACTCAGTCGCCCGACTGACCAAGGCGACTAGGCTCAGTCGCCCGACTGGAATTTGCCCTAGTATAAATACAGGCCGAATAATCATCAGTCGCTCATTCACCCAAATCGCCCCCTCTATTCGCCCGACCTAACGAACCGCTGCCAAAATTTCAATTGATTCATATTTACCTTCGTTTTGTGTATTCTAACTTTCATTAGTGCTTATACAGGTAATATTCGTGGTGTTTCATCTTTGAAACCGATCAATGACATCAAGAATCACTCGAATTCTGACCAAACAGTACCCGAGAACATAATGAACAAATAGGTTGTCCAAACTAACCTAAACGTTCAAACAAAAGTTAAAACATGCTTAATCGGTCATTTTTGAGTTTAATGAGCCGAAGTTCGACATTTAACATCAAGTATAACTCAAAACTCGAATTTGAATGGACAAACAGTCGAGTAGGCGACTGGACACGCTGATGAACTCCAATCGCCCGACTGAGAAGACGACTAGTCTCAGTCGCCCAACTGAGATGGACGAATGATTCAATCGCCCAACTATGTCCATTCACTTGACTTAGTCGCCCGTATGAATCAATTCACTCATTTAAAGCTCAGTCGTTCTACTCAGTCGCACGGCTATGTTCATTCGGTTGCTCAGTCGCCCGACTAACCAAAGTGGGAAACTCATTGATTTTGTTTACTCTCTTCTGCATGTACTAACATATACTTACATTGTGTGACAGATGGGTAGTCAATGGGTTATGAGCACGAAGCACAACATTTGTGCTCATTTGGACTTGACCTCTAGGAATGCCGCCGACTTTTCTGGCATTATCACATTTCTGAGAAGATCGAGGATATACAGAGCAATCTCAGCACAGTGTACACCATACAGGTCGATACAGCAGTCGTTTTGGGAACACGCTGTGGTCGACAGATCCAGGGAGCCCTATACTATTAGGAGCACCATTCTTGGGCATGCTATAGAGATCACAGAAGAGGACCTAAGGACAGTCCTCGAGTTTGGAGATGATGGTGACTGTCCTACTCGTTTACACCCAATGACTGTTAGAGGGTGTTTCCTACGAGCGAAGTACACTGAGGACATCAACTCAGGGATGCTCAACAAGAGCAATCTCTGCCCCCAGTTCAAGTATCTCGCCCACATCATGCTCAGATGTATTGCCTCAAGGAAAGGAGGATTCGATGAACTCTCTGAGCAGATGCAGAACGCCTATGTTGCGTTAGTGCTGAACCATCCGTTCAGCTTCTCCCGGATGATCTTCACTTACCTAGTGGACAACATAGAGGTGAAGGGCAGAGAAGGGTTCTGCATGTATCCTCGCTTCCTGCAAATGATTATAGACCAGAAGCTCCCCTAGCTCCCAAAAGCTAAAGATGATGCTGTCAACCTGGAGATCATGGATGACACCACATTGGGAAGGATGAAAGTATACCAGGGCAAGCAGGTCAAGCCCCCGGTGAGGAGTTTGTTTGGGCATTTGGCCCGTGAGGATTACGTGGTGCCAGCTAGGAGGAAGTGGCGTCACGATGATAGTGACTCGGATGTCGAGTCGATTGCTTTTCCCTCTGATGACTCCGACGACGACGATGATGGTACTGATCAAGGGGGAGTTGGTCAGGGAGGACTAGAACCAGCTCCAATTCATCCTGATTTTGATGTGCAAGAAGAGGAGGATTCTGATGATGTGCCACTTACCCGGACTGTGGGCAGTCAGGTAGTGGCCACTGAGCAGGGAATACAAGCGGTTGGTGGACGGCCAGGAGAGTCTGGGAGCTCATCAGCTGATCCATCTTACACCCCAGCCTCTCCCGACAACCGAGGGGGAGCCTCCGCGTCAAGGGGGACGTGGAGGAAACATATGGCTCGGCCTCATGGGCTGAAGCCGAAACGCCGAAGGCTTAATCTGCTCACTACCACCACCACACCCACTACCTCTACACCACCTACTACCACAGTCACCACATCCACCCCATCCCAAGCACCTCAAACTACCACCACTATCCCTACATCTCACACTCCCACCACCACCACCACTGTACCACCTACTACTTCATTCCCACTGCCTCCCATATTCACCACAGCCACCACAACCACCACCACTCACCAAACACAACCCTCATCTGCACCCTCTAGCTCATTCATTCCACCTGTCTCTGTGGTTGAGCAACTTGCTGCACTGAACAGCATGGTGCTCCAGTTGCTAGCCTCCAACAAGGCCAAGTCTGCTTAGATTCTTCAGCTGCAAGAGTAAAGTTCTACACAAACAGCTGAGATTGAGAGACTAAGGGAGTTGACATCTTCACAAGCCCAGTTGATCACTGCACAGACTGATCAGATCACGGGCTTGCTTCAGCACGAAGCTGAGACTGATGAGAAGATGGGGAAGCTGGAGGCGGCTCACAAGACTCTATTGCTAAAGCTGAAAGGCACTCAGAGTGAGCCCCTCAAGATAGGAGAAGGTGAAGGTGATGATGATGAAGAGGATGATGAAGATGATGATAGTGATGATGATGAGGAGGAAGGTGATGATGAAGATAAAGATGATGATGATGATGAAGGGGACGCTGATGCATCTACCTCTGCCTCTGGTCATGAGCAACGAACCAAGAAAAGACAAGACCATGGAGCATCAACTGCTGCACCACCTTCCTCCCCTTCCGCTGGAGATCCAGCAATGATCCAAGACAAAAGTACTGATTAGATGTTTTATTTCTAAAGCTTTTGTACTTGATTCATCTTTTGACGTATATGAAACTCTTGTAAATATTTAATGATTAATGTTTAATTAACTTGATTTTATACTAATGTTTGCTACTCTACATGTTGATATTAAACAGATAAGGGATTTCAGCAAGATGAGCATGATGTTGCTCCCCTCCAATAGGTCAAGTCTCAACTCACAATGATTCTTGATCTGCAGGGGATCGTCAGAAGGTCAGTGAGTTATACTCCTGAAGAAGGAGAAATTATTCACGACCTTACTGATGAGCAGCTTGCTGAAATATTTCGTCTGAATCCAGACGAAATTGTTAAGGATGCTTCAATTTTTGATGATGCTGATGATGACGAGCTCAACGATGTCGAAGAAATCGAAATTGAAGACATCACAGATCAGCACTATCCAGAATACACTGATCAAGAGGGAAACGTGTTTCCAGATTTGGTAAACAAACTTGACAGTGACATTCTGGATAAACTCAGCGATAAGGAGAAAGGAGCAGAAGCCTCAACAAGTAAAGCCCAAGCCTCGGACGCCGAAGTCGATATTCGAAAGGCTGAATGGGCGGCTTGCTTCGCTGAGGTCCGAGCCCAACGTGCTACAGCGACACAGAATACCTACACCAAACTCTACAAAGTCAAGAAAAACATGAAGGTGTCAGGGAAAATTATAGCATGGGCTCACTTTGAGGATCTTGGGTTTATGCTGTGAAGAGAGAGAGGGGAATAGAGTACTTCAGATTCCCTCACGATCTGAAGACTCTCCCTGGTTTTGAGCTCAACCAGCTGGCGCGCCTGAAGCTATTATACGCTGATCCGAAGAAGATGTCAGGCTGGTTTGAGGCTGCCCTGAAAAGGGAATACAGGACTAGATGGGTCAACTTCAGACCACAGCAGGCCACACGTTACATCAGAAGGTCTGAAGTGAGTCCCATTACTGGTCAACCGAAGATTGTCCTGAAGTGGCGACCTCCGCGCACGATGTCTCGAATTCCACTGAGGGAGATGCCACAGGACTTTACCCCACACTTTAAGTGGTGGTATTATGACTGGCGCTCAGGAGAGGCAGTCATTGATTTGGAGAAGGACGGGTTGATGGACACAATAAGGGTGTTTGAGCCTATGTGGCTAATAAACTTGTCAGCGTCCGATGTTTATACGCTGTATAAGTGGCCACTATTTTTTGACTCGCAGGATATAGTGCAAGCACAGTAGTTTCAGCATATCACACGACTATGCTTCGCACTGAATATCCATGTCGGGGTTTCTAAAGAGGAGAGAATAAAGAGATTTGAAGAGTTCAAGAAAGAAGTAAAAGTCTATATAGAACTAGGTCCAAGGGGGAGTTTATTGGTACACATGTCCCCAGTTCTAGTCTAGTGAGCTTAAATGTAATAGAACTTCTTCTTGTAACACATATGTAATGTTTAATCAAGCTAATGAGAATCTCTTCTATATATGGTTGTTGGTTATTTAATGTTACATCTACTTACATTATTAGTTGTTACACACATAATATGACCATGTTATATAGGTTTACAGTTGTGAGACATAGTTCTGAATCATTAAAGGTTCAAGAATGTGTTTGACTAAGAATCTTATTCAGTCGCACGACTGGACCATGCGAATGGTCCAATCGCACGGCTGAACTAGGTGATTGAATCAATCGCACGGTTGAGTCATAAGACTGACTCTAGCGTACGAATGAACCAATCGTATTATTCAATCGCACAACTGAGCCAGTCGCAAGGCTCAGTCGCACGAATGAGATCTGTAACCTATAATACCACTTAATTCGTGAAAAAAGAAGACACTTCAAATACTTGAAACCCTAGTCGACCCAGAACGTCCAGTTCGTCCATTCCAAGTTCATGGAACGTTTCAGATCATTCCTAGTCCATTCTTAACGTTTTCTAATTGTTAGGATTGATCTTGATTATGTTCTCCCTGATTGGATCGCCAATCAAATAGGATTTCGCACTATTTGATCCGGTATAACGAAGAATCAGTTAGTACTCCGTACGTACACGGTCCTAACACACATAGCCCAGTTTAAGCACATTCTTGGTATACCAAGGATGCATATATATAGGATTCCCCGCAGCGTTCCCACCACATCCGCGATACACCTAGAACGATGCCTAAACCAGTTACATGACATCCGTCTATCCTTAGCATCAATCAACATGACAAACGAGGTAAGATACTTATAGAGGTGGCAGCCACCTCCACCAAGGAAGGCGCTCGAAAACAAGTAAAGTAGGTGAGCATTTTTTTCCCCCAAGTAGAAAATATTTAAAAAGGTTTGGTAAGAGTAAAAAGGGGCCACGAAACTCACTTGTTAAGTGGTAAGTATGTATGATGTAACTTCCCAAACTCGTATGTATGTATGAACAGCCAATGACCTATTGACAGTTATGTTAAGCATTAGTAATACGTCTACTGTTAACCGTATTATTTAGTTGGGTCGGGTCGTATCGGTTCGGTCATGGGTAGTACACACACAAGCAGACAATACACGCGCAATAGATCTTATGTAGATCCAAGCACTAGGAACGTTGCCATTGTCGATGATGTTTGGGTAAAAGTTTTATTGTTGTTAAAGGAATACTTGGTAAGAACTTGTGTTAGGAATTGTTTGTTACTAATTGTAAAGTGTTAAGTCGATGTGTCCTGATATAACATTAATGAGTTTGATAGTGTTAATCTCAAAGATCTTCATTAACGATGGCAACCGTGTCGATGTTACCTTAACATCACACGACAACACGCACCCCACACAGGAAGAATTCACACACAATGACTCCAATCGCACAACAGGACCAGACGCACGACTGGACACCCCATTCGCACGAATTAACTTTCAGTCATGCGAATCAGTTTCATTCTCACGATTGAACTCCCATTCTTGCGACTAAGCACTCAGTCGTACCACACAACACTCATTCGTACGATTCAACATCCATACGCATGAATGAACATCCATTCATACGAATCAACTTCATTCGTACATCTGAATCTCCATTCATGCGACTAAACCCTCAATCGTACGATACACATTCATTCGCATGCATTCCATTGCATAGACTCAATCGCATACAACATTCAATCGCACACACCCAGTCGCATGACTCAGTCGTGTGATTGGCCCAATCGCACAGCTCAGTGGCGCGACGCACTCATACGCCTAACCCAGTCGCACGGCGCACCCCAGTCGCACGGCTCAGTCGGCCGAATGGCTCAGTCGCCCTGCACAGCAGGTCGCGACTGCTGAGACTTCGAGCAGCGTCCGGCTGCCCCGGGCATGGGTTTCACACACCAAGAAGCTCCAGAACCCATATCCTAACATGTCTAGACAAGAAGCACACTCAAAAACACAACGTGCAAGCCCACACGACCTCATGTGCTCGGATGAACCCGAACACCCAAAACACTAGAAAACACATAAGTTAAATCGAGCAAGAAACGGGTCAAACGAGGTAATCTACCTGCTAGGAGTGAGTATTCACGATTATAACCAAGATTTGACGTTGAAAACGCAACAAACAGGCCCGATTTTAGTGCTAGTTCGAGAGAGAAAGTGGAGAAGAAGGAGATGAGCGTTGAAGATGAAGATGATGTGAAGAATGGCTGGGAAATGGGTATTTATACCCAGCCTAGTTTGGTCATTTGTCAAGTTTAGTCCCTGCACTTAGTTCCCGAATCGTCAAACTTGATTCGGTTGAAAACGACGTAAATACGCGCGTTATACTAATTATAAGGATGTGTTTAATGTTGTTTATATTATATACATATTATAATTAACAGTGTCGGTTGTGATATTCGTGAGCGTTTGGATGATGAAGTTGCAAATAATGGTATCCCGACTGTAAAGGAAAACCAAACGAGTATGATGTTCTTCACAAATAGTTTATGAAGGTGACAAATGAATTCTCTAAGAATAGTTTACGAAGTTTCATGTCAAATGACGGACCTTGAAGTGACGGATGTCACAGTATCCCCCAGTTGAGAGAATTTCGTCCCGAAATTCAACTAGTGCTAGGTCCAAGAGCGTCATCCTTGAATAGATTTGGATACTTAAGTTTCATCTGATCTTCCCGTTCCCGCGTGAATTCTGTCCCTCGCTTGGAGTCCCATCTCACGCGAACGATCGGTATCTTGCTGCGCCTTACACGTTTGACCTTTCGGTACACGATCTAGATAGGTTCCTCAATGACATGAAACTTTTCGTCGATCTTGATTTCCTCAATTTGTACGTGTAAGGACTCATACGCCAAACACTTCTTGAGGTTCGACACGTGAAAAGCATCATGTACACCGCTGAGTTCTTGTGGCAACCTCCATCGGTAAGCCCCCGGACCAATTATTTCGGTAACCTCAAATGGTCCCACGTATCGAGGGGCTAACTTCCCTTTCTTTCCCAATCGTACAATCCCTTTCCAGGGAGAGACTTTGAGTAAAACGTGATCTCCAACATTGAATTCTAGAGGCTTCTGACGGTTGTCGGCATAGCTCCTTTGGCGATCTCTTGCAGCCTTTAGTCTATCTTTGATTTGGAAGATCTTGTCAGTTGTCTCTTGAATGATTTCTGGGCCTGTAAGCTGGCTCTCACCAACTTCAACCCAACAAACTAGGGGTCTACATTTCCCCCGTACAATTCCTCAAATGGGGCGCATCCAATGCTTGTATGATAGCTATTGTTGTAGGAGAACTCCATCAATGGTAGACGAGTGTCCCTACTACCACCAATATCGATTACACAAGCTCTGAGCATATCTTTCAACGTTTGTATAGTTCGTTCACTCTGGTCATCTGTTTATGGGTGAAAGGCGGTACTCATATCTAATCGAGTGCCCATCGATTTTTGTAGTGTTTGCCAAAATCGTGAAGTGAATCGACTGTCTCGGTCGGATATGATTGACACCGGCACCCCGTGCCGTGTCACGACCTCTTTAATGTATAACCTCGCCAACCTTTCCATCTTGTAATCCTCCCGGATCGGTAAGAATTGAGAGGACTTCGTCATCCGATCCACCACGACCCATATCGAGTCGTGCCCGCTACTTGTTCTAGGGAGTTTGGTAGTGAAATCCATAGTTATGTTCTCCCATTTCCACTCGGGAATTTCAGGTTGCTGTAATAGTCCCGATGGTTTTTGATGTCCAGCCCTAACTTTCGAGCACGTCAAGCATCGGCTTACATACATAGCAATGTCTCTCTTCATGCCTGGCCACCAGTATAGATCCTTAAGATCGTGATACATACTGCACCAGGATGAACAGAATATCGTGCCTTGTTCGCTTCCTCCATGATCAGGGTACAAACATCTCTCCATTTGGGTACCCATATGCGATCCATGAAGTACTGTATGCCTTCATCCTTGCAATTCGTCTGTTTGTCTAACCCTTAGAACTCTTCTCTCGCGAGGTTTACTTCTCTCAATGCTTCCCTTTGTGCAAGTTGGATCTGAGCTTTCAAGTTCGTTTGAATAGTCAATCCCAAAGCTTGAGCACATAGTGATTTCATGCGCCCTTTACGACTTAGGGCGTCAGCCATCACATTTGCTTTCCTTCCATTCAAACTTCTTGTCTTTCTGAGTCATCAAGGTTAACGGTTGGGCAACCTTTTCGAAATTTGCAATGAAGCGACGATAGTTTCCGGCCAAATCTAAGAATTGCCGTATCTCTGAAGGTGTCTGGGGTGCATCCCAGTTCTTCCCTGCTTCAATCTTTCCGGGATCTACATGAATCCCACTTTCGTTAACCACCTAACCCAGAAACCTCACTTTTCGAAGCCAAAACTCGCACTTCGAGTACTTGGCGTAAAGTTTCTCTTCTTGCAATAGGCTCAGTATGGCCCGAAGTTGTTCCTCGGAGTCTTCTTTCGATCGAGAATGTATAAGTATATCGTTGATGAACACAGTCTCAAACTTATCCAAGTAAGGTTTGCATACTCGGTTCATCAGGTCCATGAACATAGCTGGTTCATTAGTCAGTCTGAACGGCATGACTAAGAAATCATAATGCCTATAACGAGTCCTGAATGTTGTTTCGGTATGTCATCCTCAAAACTCTCAGTTGATGATATCCAGAATGGAGATCAATCTTGGAGAAATATGAAGCTCCTTGTAACTGGTCAAATAAATCATTGATTCTGGGTAAAAGGTACCTATTCTTCACAGTCAACTTGTTCAACTCGCGAAAATCGATGCTCATGCGGAACGACCCGTCTTTCTTTTTGACAAATAGGACCAGTGCTCCCCATGGCGAATGACTCGGTCGAATAAAACCCTTCTCCAGTAGTTCCTGTAATTGGCTAGATAATTCTTGTATTGCAGACGGCGCTAACTGATACGGTGCTTTTGCTACCGGCGTAACTCCAGGAACTAACTCGATACGAAATTCCACCTGTAGTGAAGGAGAAAATCCCGACAAGTCATCGGGGAATACTCCTGGAAAATCTCGTACTACAGGAATATCTACCAACTTGTTGCCTTCTTCTTTCTTTTCCATTACACGGGCCCAAAATGCGTAACACTGCTTTCGTAAACATCGTCGCGTCTCCATGCGAGTGATAAGCTTGAGAGCCCTTCCCGGTCGTTCTCCGTGAATCTTGAGTACCTCCTCGTTTGGCTTGGGGATTCGTATTACTTTCTCCAGACAAGCAATCTCGGCTTTGCGTTTCAACCACCAATCCATTCCCACAATCACGTCGAAGCTCCCCAACTCGAAAGGTATTATGTCTATGTCGAAGGCATGGTTCTCCAACACCATATAACACCTTCTAATAATCTCATCCGCTTGTACAACTCTACCGTTGGCCATTTCTACTGAAAAGCTAGTTTCTAGTCTACTAGGGTTCAAGGCAAGCACGTGTGTAAAATCAGAAGATATGAAACTATTGTCTACCCCAGTATCAAATAGTATGGTTGCGAAGGGGTGGTTGAGCAAATACGTACCTGTATCAACATTCGGGTCCTGACGGGCGTCATTTGATCCTATAACGAATGCACGTCCTCTGGCAGCACTTCTTTGATTCCCTTGGCCTGGGTTGCCAGCTATGGCCATCACTTGCTGCTGGTTATTCCCTTGTTGACCCGATGCCCTATTCAGTCTGGGGCACATGTTTCGGTATTGACCAAGACCTCCACACCCATAACAAGCTCTAGCATTCCCTACGGGGTTAACCGTGTTGGCGAGTGTCACCAGGTTTGATGCAACTCTACAATCTCTCGCTAGATGCCCCGGGCGCCTACAGTTCGCACACGCCCGACACGGCATCGCTGGGGGGTGATGAAGGTTGCACCTATCACATTTCGGGTGCGGGCCAGTATATTCTTTCTTTCCCTGAGTCACAGCCCCAAAATTTTGGGTCGTCTTGGCCTTCTTATCAAACCTTCCGGCGTTAGACCGGCTCGTTTCCCCAGCCTCCTTTCTCTTCTCTGTTCCTTGGTTATACTGATCATTAGTATCATTACTCCTGTGGAGTTAATAATTCCGAAGAGTGTCGCTCACTTGAGTCACTATAGTTGGAATCAGTGTGGCTAGCTGCTGAGCGATCATAGCAGTTATATCAGGGTTTTCAGTTTCCTGGTTGTCGCCAGCTGGGGCGCCACCTGCTCTTGGTGATCTACCCCTACCTCTGCCTTGTGGGGTCTCACCATCTTGGTTGGTACCACGTGTGACTCTTCGGGGTGGCATCTTCTAATCATAGAAAGATGTAAACATGTAAGCTTTAGTCACTTCTGAGATACACGTATGATTCCACTCATCAAGTTCCGATAACCCATGCTTTGGTCCATCAAGATCGTCACGTAACCCAGTTTAAGCACATTCTTAGTATATCGGTGATGCTTATATATAGGGTCCCCCGCAGCGTTCCCACCGCATCCACGATATACCTTGAATGACACTTAAACCGTTTACATGACATCCTAATTTCCCTTAGCATAATCCCAATGAATAACATAATGTAATGTGTAGAGAGAATCATCACTCCTCTACATTTCTTGAAGTCCACTTTTATTCTAAGCATTCAATCAGCTCCTTAGTTACTGAAATGCTAAGTGGAGGAATGTTTCGTGGAAGGTAGGATCAATGTCATGATTGGAAGTACCATGAAGGCTCTAAATAGGACAGGACTTAAGTAGTGGTAGGTGTTAGTAATGTTATGTTACCCTTAATAAAGCCTCACTAGGATTATAATCCTAGCACACCCTAGGGTATAGAATAGCAAACTAGTAATACTCATGATCGTTACCTCATGGTAAGATTAGCCAGACTTCTCATGCACGGCGAATTGCAATTACGTGTGCACCTGTAATGGTAATTTGCCTTGCATGGTCACCCTTAGCTTCACTTACTCCAAGTTAACATCATAGTATTATCCACATTCATCAAGCACATATGCATAGAATCATGTATAGAGTCAAGTAACAAGTATAGAGGAACACACATGTAATATTGAGTGCAAGCCAGTCCTAGCATGCATTCTACATGAAGGTTCCTAGGTTATAGTCTAGGTCAAGTGTATTGCCTAATTCTCTATAACCAATGGCTCTGATACCAGTCTGTCACACCCCCGCTGATAGCGGAAACACGGGGATGCGAGCTAGACGGGATCGTCATAACACATGGTTAATAATAGAGGTGCAATATATATGAAATTGATGACATGGCGTGTCATGACGACACCCGGCACAAATGGAGACTTGTGTCGTGTATAATCAATGATCATGACAGCATAGCCATAAGCATAAACTTAAAAGATCACTTAAACATTGATGATAACTTGTAGTGTAAATTCCCACAACCCGGGAGCAAGTGTACAATGTTTAAGTTAAAGCAACCAAAAAGTTCTAAGTTCAACGTTTAACAAAATGCTTAGTCCTCCAGAAATGTATCCTAGGGTCTCCTCTAAAAGGCAGCACTCCTAGAACTTCAATTACCTTGATCACCTGAAAAGAGATGCTCAAAACGGTCAACATAATTGTTGGTGAGCTTTGTAGGTTTTTAAGTAATAAAAGATGTTAAGATGTAATCAGTGAGTAAGTTTACTAAAAGTTACCACGACTACACTTATGTGCAGGCGGTTTACCGTTTATAAATAGCTACAGCCAAACCTAGTCATCGGTTCCACACGGGAATTGATGCCTGTAAGAAAGGTTTTCTCGAAAAAGAAAATAGTTTATAAAGACGTAGCAAGATCCACACAGCGCATACGTATAGTTTATAACCAAACCAATCCTTAGGTCCCAATGCCGGGATTAAGGGTTATACAAAAGGGTTTTCCATAGCATAATAAGTTCAAGGTGACGTAGCAGGGTCCACACAGCGCATACGTTTAGGTTACAACCAAACCAATCCATAGGTCCCAATTACCGGGATTAATGGTTGTAATGGACGATCGGCTTAGAAAAACCACACAGAGGAACCACACAGAAGAACCACACAGCCGAGAGCATCCAAGGTCAAAGGCATCCAACAAGTAGTAAGCATTCCATGAGTTTCACATGACGTAGCAAGATCCACATAGCGCATACGTATATGTTACAACCAAACCAGTCCTTAGGTCACATTTCTGGAATTAATGGTTGTACTGAAAGATCCACACAGAAGTCCCACACAGAAGTCCCACACAGAAGTCCCACACAGAAGTCCCACACAGAAGTCCCACACAGAAGTCCCACACAGCCAATTTACAGGTAAAATCACACAACACATAGTATCAAGTAATAGCACATAGTAATGTATGGCCACCAAGTAACATGTAAGGGGTAACATAGCATAGTGTCAAGTTCTAACAAATCCAGGCCTCAGCCAATCGAGATCATCACATAGCCCAGTTTAAGCACATTCTTGGTATACCAAGGATGCTTATATATAGGGTTCCCCGCAGCGTTCCCACCACATCCGCGATACACCTAGAACGATGCCTAAACCAGTTACATGACATCCATCTATCCTTAGCATCAATCAACATGACAAACGAGGTAAGATACTTATAGAAGTGGCAGCCACCTCCACCAAGGAAGGCGCTCGAAAACAAGTAAAGTAGGTGAGCATTCTTTTCCCCCAAGTAGAAAATATTTAAAAAGGTTTGGTAAGAGTAAAAAAGGGCCACAAAACTCACTTGTTAAGTGGTAAGTATGTATGATGTAACTTCCCAAACTCGTATGTATGTATGAACAGCCAATCACCTATTGACAGTTATGTTAAGCATTAGTAATACGTCTACTGTTAACCGTATTGTTTAGTTGGGTCGGGTCGTATCGGTTCCGTCGTGGGTAGTACACACACAAGCAGACAATACACGCGCAATAGATCTTATGTAGATCCAAGCACTAGGAACGTTGCCATTGTCGATGATGTTTGGGTAAAAGTGTTATTGTTGTTAAAGGAATACTTGGTAAGAACTTGTGTTAGGAATTGTTTGTTACTAATTGTAAAGTGTTAAGTCGATGTGTCCTGATATAACATTAATGAGTTTGATAGTGTTAATCTCAATGATCTTCATTAACAATGGCAACCGTGTCGATGTTACCTTAACATCACACGACAACACACACCGCACACAGGAAGAATTCACACACAATGAATCCAATCGCACAACAGGACCAGACGCACGACTGGACACCCCATTCGCACGAATTAACTTTCAGTCATGCGAATCAGTTTCATTCTCACGATTGAACTCCCATTCGTGCGACTAAGCACTCAGTCGTACCACACAACACTCATTCGTACGATTCAACATCCATACGCACGAATCAACATCCATTCGTACGAATCAACTTCATTCGTACATCTGAATCTCCATTCGTGCGACTAAACCCTCAATCGTACGATACACATTCATTCGCATGCATTCCATCGCATAGACTCAATCGCATACAACATTTAATCGCACACACCCAGTCGCATGACACAGTCGTGTGATTGGCCCAATAGCACAGCTCAGTCGCGCGACGCACTCATACGCTTAACCCAGTCGCACGGCGCACCCCAGTCGCACGGCTCAGTCGGCCGAATGGCCCAATCGCCCGGCACAGCAGGTCGCGACTGCTGAGACTTCGAGCAGCGTCCAGCTGCCTCGGGCGTGGGTTTCACACACCAAGAAGCTCCAGAACCCATATCCTAACATGTCTAGACAAGAAGCACACTCAAAAACACAACGTGCAAGCCCACACGACCTCATGTGCTCGGATGAACCCGAACACCCGAAACCCTAGAAAACGCAGAAGCTAAATCGAGCAAGAAACGGGTCAAACGAGCTTATCTACCTGCTAGGAGTGAGTATTCATGATGATAACCAAGATTTGACGTTGAAAACGCAACAAACAGGCCCGATTTTAGTGCTAGTTCGAGAGAGAAAGTGGAGAAGAAGGAGATGAGCGATGAAGATGAAGATGATGTGAAGAATGGCTGGGAAATGGGTATTTATACCCAGCCTAGTTTGGCCATTTGTCAAGTTTAGTCCCTGCACTTAGTTCCCAAATCGCCAAACTTGATTCGGTTGAAAACGACGTAAATACGCGCGTTATACTAATTATAAGGATGTGTTTAATGTTGTTTATATTATATACATATTATAATTAACGGTGTCGGTTGTGATATTCGTGAGCGTTTGGATGATGAAGTTGCAAATAATGGTATCCCGACTGTAAAGGAAAACCAAACGAGTATGATGTTCTTCACAAATAGTTTATGAAGGTGACAAATGAATGCTCTAAGAATAGTTAACGAAGTTTCATGTCAAATGACGGACCTTGAAGTGACGGATGTCACAATTCTACTATATTGTAAGCTGTGTATATGATTGAAACTGATCCAATAACATGTTTAAATCATTAATTTGGTCTGGTTCTTTTCTAAGTCAAAATCTGGGAATTCAGATTCTAGTTTTTGTGTAATTTTGATAAAATAACGATCCGAAACCATTGTAAACAATTTGTATATGATCTGTTTTGAATATAACATGATTTGAATGGTTAAAACTCAAATTTTGAGTGAGTTTGGATCAAAAACGTCAAGAACACAGCTGCGGATCCGTTTCAGACGAATGGGCTCAGTCGCATGCCTCAGTCGTACGAATGAGAGTCTAGTCATGCGACTGAGTGCGAATAAAGGTTCAGTCGTGCGACTGAGAACCCAGTTGCCCGGTTAAAAGACCGAATGAAGACGAGTGATCACTATGCACGAATGGGGACTCAGTCGTGTGAATGAATGGTCAGCCGTAGGACTGGAGGTTCAGTCGCATGATTCAAATATATGGTTCAGTCGCATGAGGTCCATTCGCACGATTGGATGTTCATCCGCATTGATGTTCCTCCGCATAGGTCCAGTCGCATGAGTGCCCATTGTTGGTACACATGTCCCCAGTTCTAGTCTAGTGAGCTTAAATGTAATAGAACTTCTTCTTGTAACACATATGTAATGTTTAATCAAGCTAATGAGAATCTCTTCTATATATGGTTGTTGGTTATTTAAAGTTACATCTACTTACATTATTAGTTGTTACACGCATAATATGACCATGTCATATAGGTTTACAGTTGTGAGACATAGTTCTGAATCATTAAAGGTTCAAGAATGTGTTTGACTAAGAATCTTATTCAGTCGCACGACTGGACCATGTGAATGGTCCAATCGCACGGCTGAACTAGGTGATTGAATCAATCGCACGGTTGAGTCATAAGACTGACTCTAGCGTACGAATGAACCAATCGTATTATTCAATCGCACGACTGAGCCAGTCGCAAGGCTCAGTCGCACGAAGGAGATCTGTGACCTATAAATACCACTTAATTCGTGGAAAAAAACACTTCAAATACTTGAAACCCTAGTCGACCTAGAACGTCCAGTTCGTCCATTCCAAGTTCATAGAACGTTTCAGATCATTCCTAGTCCATTCTTAACGTTTTCTAATCGTTAGGATTGATCTTGATTACGTTCTCTCTGATTGGATCGCCAATCAAATAGGATTCCGCACTATTTGATCCGGTATAATGAAGAATCAGTTAGTACTCCGTATGTACACGATCCTAACAAGTGGTATCAGAGCGTAGGCTCTTGATTCTCCGTTGATTCAATCGTTTTTGTGAAAAAGTCTACGTTTTTACGCGAAAAGATCCAATCTTTCTGCTAAAAATCGAGTCTTTACGTGTGCATGTTCTGAAAAATCAATATTTTTTGAGTTTCAGCCGTCTAGGGTGCAAAAACTTGCGTACAAGGTCAAAGTGTGCGAAAATTCCCGTTTTCAGCAGACCCAGTTGCACGATTATCTCAATCGTACGACTGAACCCAGTCGCCCAGGTCATTCGCCCGATTGAGTCAGTCGCCCATTTCAGTCGCCAAGTTGAGTCAGTCGCCTTTTCCAGTCGCCCGTTTGGGTTCAATTGCACGATTGTATCTCAGTCGCCTTTTTAATCGCACGTTTAAGTCCAATCGCATACTGTTAGTGTCAATCGCATCCCAATCGTACCTCCCAATCGCATAACAGTCTGTTTAAGTCAACCTTCATTATGGACTCCGAAAACTTCGCATTCTCAGCAGGGAAAGACTCAAGGATCTAGAACCTACTGCTTCTGGAGAATAAGATTGGTAATCACAATAAGCCGCTTAAGCTTCTATCCATTGATGAGTTCCCGCAGTGGAAGCAAAGGTTTGAGATTCATCTCAATGGCGTGGATACTAATCTATGGAATTCTATTGAGACTGGTTACACCATGCCAGTTGGTGCTGATGGTTTGCCATTAACGTTGAGTGGAATGACTGATGCTCAAAGACTGCCTATAATGCTGAAAAGAAGGCTTATGCTATGCTCACCCAGTCTATTCCTAAAGAGATCTTCCATCAGTATTCGGATCAGAAACAGAGTAAAAAATTCTGGAAAGCTCTCGAGAAAAGGTATGAAGGGAGCTCAACTCTGAAATCCTTGAAGGCCAAAGCTCTCAAAAAGGAGTTTGACGATTTCTCTGCTATTGGGAACGAGAGCTTGGACGACATCATTGATCGCTTCTATCATCTAATGAGTGAACTTCACACTCATGGGGTTACAACGTCTAAAGAACAAAAGGTCGCCAGTTTAGCTGAAGGTCTTCCAGAAAAATGGGATCCATTAATTTCCGCCTTGAGACACAATTCAGTTCTCGAGACTTTGGATATAAATGACTTTATTATGAAACTGCGAGAGGAAGAGGTCAGACATAAGTATAAGGTGAAGAAGGGTGCATATGCTCAGGATCCTACTCTTTACAATGTGACTCCAACTCAAATTGCAAAGTCTTCCAATGCTCCTCTGCAGACTGCATTTGTTTCTAATACATCTGGTCAAAGCTCATCGTCTGGGGGTGAGTCATTTGTTTCATCAGGGGTTCAACACAGTATTACTGAAGCTCACTCGACAAAGTTAATAACTAAGAACCTGGGTAAAGTCACTGTGGAAGTTGCCAAGGAACACATGGACCTACTTGCTGCAGTGGTTCATTCCTATGATGGTTTGGTTGCAGGGAAGATAGGAAACTGCCACTTGGCTGATGAAGACTATGAGCAGGTGGATGAAAATGAGTTGGAGAGGATGGACATTATGTGGGCTCTCGCAAGTGCTGTGCGACGAGCAAAGAAGTTTGTGAAGAAGACAGGGCAGAATCTCGTGGCTACAAAAGATACTACTTTTGGGTTTGACAAGTCCAAAGTCACGTGTTTCAACTGCGGTGAGAAAGGATATTTCAAGAGGGAATGTGTGAAGCCTAAAAAGCCTGGGAACGGAAATCCATTCTCCTCGTTTAACAGGCAAGATAAAGATAAGAAGCCAGTTCCAGCAGGAAGTGATTCCAAGGCTTTGGTGGCACAAGGTGATGAAGGACAGGACTGGTCCTTCCGGTTCTTATCTGATGGTGAAGCCAACATAGCTTCTGTCGAGGACCTAAATGAAGACTCAGCAAGTGAGGGGGAGAACTCAGCTGAGCTTGACAATGCTGAATTGGATGATGACATAGCTGATGTTGATCAGCTTGTGGAGAATGAACTGAATGCTGCGTCTGAAGCACAATATGAACCCCAAAATGCTTTCATGGCTGGAACATCTACATCGGCACAGGTAGAATCAAAGGATGAATTATTTACTAAACATGCTTGTGTTGAATGTGAAAAACTTAGGGAAAGCATTGACCTGAAATTTGCTAGGTTATTAGATCATAATGATAACTTAGTAAAGGATTTAAAATTGTGCACTGAAGCAAACAGAATCTTAAAACAGAATGAAAACAGTTATTAAGAAAAGATTGATGCTTTAAAGAAATAGTTAAAAGAAACTGAAGTGGTTGCCTTTAACCAAGAAAATGATATCAAGTTTTATTTAAAGACAATAGAAGAAACTAAGAAGGAACGAGCGGTTTTACAAGTTGAAAACGAGTCTTTGCAACAAAGACTCCACAGTCTAGCTAGTTCCTCACATATTTTGAAAAACTTGGTTAAAGAACGCAACAACGGGGAGGGTTTGGGTTATAAAGTTGTGCCACCACCACATGAGTCCTTTTTAAACATCAAACAACGTCCAATTAATGATAACCCCATAAAGGATCATGTGGTGACAACTCCTCTAGTCTGTGATCCGGATACAGCAGTCAACTCTGCTCCTTTGGTTCCTGACAAGACAGCTTCTGCATCAAGCAAAAAAATCACTGGGAAGGGAGTGGAAGAGAATGTTCAAACATCTCATGGTTGGGTAAAAAATCAACTTCCAAACAACCTAAGGTTTCCAAAGACACTCAAGCTAAACCAATGAAGCAAGATAATCACCAATTTCCAAGACAAAACACAAATCATGTTAAACATATTAAATTCATCAAAGGAGGTGAAAATCTTAAAAGTGATAATAAAAAGAAAGAATCTGAGGTTTATTCACCGCCCCACAAGAGATCTCCTAGCCCTGATGAAGGGAGATCCTGCTATACTTGTGGTCAGCGCGGTCATATTTCGACTAATTGTCCTCGCTATCAGACACCAAGAATTAAGGTTGAGCTACACGACAAATTCAAAGTAGATTCAAAACAGCGTTCTAAGACTCCAGTTAGATCAAAAACACCTATTAGGTCTAAAACACCTTCTAGGTCCCTTTCGTCTCCACCTCGCCAAAGGCAAAACAGACAAGTCCCCGACAAGTCCGTGATGCCAGAGGTAAAACCTGTTTCTGAATCTAAACCATATGCTCAAACTGTAAATCAGTCTAAGGTTTACCACAAACAATCCTTTCACAGGGATGGTTTATGGAAAGCCAAGACAACTGGTGTGTCTGAAAGCAAGGACAATCTGAAAGTTGAGATTCCACCCACTGATAAAGGACAGTGGGTCGAATTCATGATGGTTGATTCCTCTGGGAAACCCAAGCCAGTCAAGGCTTGGGTCCCCATCCTTAACTGATGATTTTCTCATATGTGCAGGTTGTCCGCTATAGTGCGTCTACAAATACATGGATAGTAGATAGCGGAGCTTCCAGGCACATGACGGGAAACAAGTCTCTTATTTTCAATGTCAAACAAATTAAAGGGGGACACGTTTCATTTGCTGGTAACAAAGGATGATACATTACCGCTCAGGGCGAAGTAGGTAATGACAAGGTAAGATTCGACAAAGTCAACTTTGTTCAGCAGTTAGAAAACAATCTACTTTCTGTGTCTCAGATTTGCGACAAGGGATTCAAAGTCATGTTTGATAATCGCAAATGTTACATTCTGAAGAAAGAAATGGATATTCCAGAGGAACAGGTATTAATGTCAGCATCTAGATATAATGACTTGTATGTTCTAGATATGTCTAATGCCTCTACTAGTGCTTCTACTGTTCAATGTTTCTTATCTAAAGCTACAGAGAAGGACTCCATTTCATGGCATAGAAGAATGGGACACATTAATCATAGGAAGATGAATCACCTGATTCATAACAACCTAGTTGATGGAGTTCCTGTCAAGAACTTCAAGCTTCCTGATTTTTGTGTCTCATGCAAGAAAGGAAAGCAAACCAGAAAATCTCACAAGACCAAGAATGTCCATTCTATTGAGATACCACTGGGGCTACTGCACATGGATCTTTTCGGTCCAGTTAGCACGAAGAGTATCGCTGGAGACTGGTACTGCTTCGTAGTCACCGATGACTACTCACGATTCTCGTGGGTGATGTTTCTGAAAGCTAAGTCAGAAACATTTGAGTCATTTAAAGTGCTGGTCACCACTCTGGAGTCACTTTACAAGCTTAAACTGAGAAAGATTCGCTTAGATAATGGAACCGAGTTCAAGAATTAGTGGATGGATGCGTTCTGCAAAGAAAAGGGAATTGTTCATCAATTCACCTCTGCATACACTCCACAGATGAATGGAGTTGCTGAGCGAAAGAACAGGAGTCTGATCGAGACAGCCAGGACTATGTTGGCAGACTTAAAACTGCCAGTACAGTTCTGGAACGAGGCTGTAGCCAACGCCTGCTACACACTTAATCGTGTGTCAGTAGTGAAGAGGCACGGGAAGACTTGCTATGAGTTGCTACAGAAGCGTAAGCCAAACCTGGAGTATCTGGAACCTTTCGGTGCTCCTTGTACTCTTCTGAAGAAAACTCAAGAAGGCAAGTTCAATGAAAAGGCAGATCAGGGGATCTCTCTGGGATACAGTATACCCGACAAACGAGTTTACAACAACTCTACTGGTCAGGTAGAAGTATGGTGCAACGTTGATGTTCAACGTTTCACTATCCCCCCTGCTGGAAAAGGTCCATCGTCATTCTTCGACTACGATGGCTTTGTCAAATCATTTAACTTCCTCAGATAGTTTCAGATGATGATATTGCTACTCAGATGATGCACGATGTTCTCAACTCACCGAATCTGGATACTAGCAATACCACTCCTACAAGTGGGTCATCGGGATCTGCCTCAGCCGATCAGAATGATAGTGAAGACTCATCAGAGGATGAAGAAGCATCTGAACTAGCACAAACACCTAATGTTGATCAAGAAGGGAGCTCTTCAGGTGCTTCACCTGTATCTGGAACCACAGACACTGAACCTCCAGTCACGACTATGGACTCTGAAGTTGTCGTTCCTACAACTCCTTTGACTAGGATCAGTACAAGTCATCCGCCAGATGCTATCATTGGTGATCTCCACTCCGGCGTGCAGACTAGAAGTCGATTGTACGCTGCTGATTACGCTGAAGTAATGGAAAAGGGCTATGACAGGATCTCAGCCTCTCGTTTGATCAATCAGATTGGTTTGCAGTGGATTTAGCACGTTAATTAGCGATTAATGCAAGAACATAAAAGATATTGCAAGTAAAAGCATAATCATAGAGAGAGAAAAGAGTTCTGCAAGAAATTAATTGTTCTATTGCTCAACACGTTTCGGCAATTAAAACAGCATGGTTCACCATCCTTTTATAGGCGGCAAAAGGATGGTGGTGATGTCCTTTCTCTGACATCAGCAGATTATTAAAATTATAACTGACGGAACATAAAACTACTGAAGATGTCAACAGCTGACATCTTCTTACAAAAGTGTTCCTAACTTTTACAAGTACTGACAAAAGTAAACTACTGAAATCCTACAACGACTGAAGAACAAACTCTTCAGTCGTTTATAACTACTGAAACTATAACAGCTGAAGAACAAGCTCTTCAGCTGTTGTACAACTACTGAAACAAAATAAACTACTGAAAGGGAAAAACCATCACAACAACTGAAGAAGACTTCTTCAGCTGTTGTGACAAACTCTGAGCTCAGCACTTGTTCTTCAGACTTGGCTTCAGATGATGTAATAGCTGATGACTTCAGTAGATGTCATCAGCTGTTGTCTTCAGTCTTTGTCTTCAGACTTTGTGCTTCAGTAGAAGGTCTTCAGTTCTTCAGCTTTTGATTCTTCAGTACTTGTCTTCAGTACTTGAAGTCTTCAGTACTTGTATGATCAGTACTTCAGACTTCAGTACTTGTCTTCAGTACTTTAGAGTCTTCAGCTGTTGTTCTTCAGTTCTTTGATCTTCATACTTTGTTCTTCAGACTTTGTCAGAACAGCTGATGGGAGTCTTCAGCAGTTGTTGCAGTGGCATGTGGGACTTAGAGGTTTTCCTGATCTTGGCTCATTGGTTCTTTTGGTCCAACAAACTCCCCCTGAACCAATGCAGCCAAAACCTCTAATTATTGGTTGTCCCACTTATTAGTGGCATAAGGATTGGTCTATTTCCTTCTAGATCAGATTAGAAGTTGACCCAGATAAGCACTGGCCTGGGAGAAGGTTTCTAGTGTTTGTTTGGCTAAGTATGGATGGGAGCTCTGTTTTGGGGAATTGGACACAGAGCTGTTGTCCCATCCATGAAACCTACCTCCCATGTACTAGCCTGTAGGATTCTCTGGTGTAGGCTCGGACGAAAATCATTTGTTCTTCTTTGGTCATGTCGTCAGCCCCACCATCGAACAATCCTTCACGGCCGTACATCTCTGAGACAAACTTGACCTATTTGCCATTCTTGAGCTCAACTGTTGTGATTTGTTATATGCAAATTCATCTGGATGTCTGCCTTCTAGCAACAAGTTGAGCTCATCTTTACGGAAGTTCTCAAGCTTCTTATAAACTAAGCCTTTTCTAACCATCCTGTTCTCCAGCATCATTTCAGGTGGTTGCTTAGACTTATAAGCTTTCTCGAACTCATCCACAATTTCCCAGGGTGTTACTACAAGAGCCACTGTGATTATTTCATCTACAATCCTCTTCATCTGGCTCTTGTACCTCACAGGAATGTCTTTCTTTGTAATCCTGTGAGCCACCCTCGGATCAGGCCAAGCCCTCACTCTCTCTTTGTTATATTGGAAGCTTGTTTGAGAGTGAAGAGTCTCAGAGCTTCTTTCTTCATGTTCATGATAGAGGTAGAGGCAGCATATGCTTGGTCAATTGACTTAAGCATTTCAGCATCATGAAGCTGCTGTTGCGCCTCTTCCTCTATCTTTACCCTCACAGTGTCCATCTGTGAGGTGGGAGTGATGGTTTGGGGTTTGGCTTTTGGTAGAGGGATGACTGCTGAAAGGGGTAGTCTATCCTCCTCATCCTCCTCTTCTTCTTCTTCTTGCAGCCTCAACACCCTTCTCTTCTTCTTCAAGGGTGGATCATTGGCTGTGGGTTTTGATGGTGAAGGGGTTGGTTTAGTGGGTTGTGGTTGGGTTGTTGGTGTGGGAATGTTGGCAGGCACTGCTAGTAACCTAGAGATAAGAGCTGGTTTGGTCTGTTTTACTAGCAGTGTCCTGTTCCCAGCACCGGCTTCTGAGAGGGCCTCAGCGACCAGTCCTTTTGTGAAGTCACATGCTGAACAGATCTTGGCGGCTATAGCCAAGATTCTGTCCCTGGTCCATGCTTTGCCATCAAGGACTGGCCTGCCCAGATACTTCGAAATGAATCTGCTCATAGCCTCGAGTCTCTTTTATCCTCTTGGCTATAAGTAGACCATCGGGATTCGATCTCCCTAGTCTCCATCTTCCTGAGCTCCTGATCTAATGCTGTGTCCTTGTCAAAGCCTTGCCTAAACAGCTGACCAATGGCAGAGTCCATTGATCTACTTTGTTCAGCATCAGCCTCCTTGACAAGGGCTGCTAGATCGGAGTCAGCCACCTTCTTTCCCTCCTCTCCCTTTTTCTTATAAGTGGCACTGAAATCCTTTTGGATTCCAGCCACTTTTATATGCTCAACCTCCCTCTCCTTCCTCTTCCCTTTCTCCCTCACCTACTACTCTCCTCAGCTATCTCCCTCTCAACCACCACCTCTTTCTCTGCCTCTAACTCCTCCTCTCCCCTCTTCCTCTTGGCTTGCACTGATGTCTCCCCATTTTTGGGTGCATTGGTTGGGGTTTGACTATCAGCAAGTGCCTTAGTAATGGCAACCTCCACCATGGGTTGTATATAAGTGGGAAGCCTCTCATCAAGGGTTTTAATGACTATATCTTTAAGTATGGGTGTGATGAGAGGTAGGGATTTCTGGAGGATAGCATCCACCTGCTCAGGGGGGTTCTGACCCTGAGAGCTAATGCCAGAAGCAGGGCCTGGTGGGTGAGTTTGTGGGAGTGGCTCAGTGTTTTTGAGACCATCGGGTGAAGGTGCCATCTGTGGGGTCATGGTGGCAGATGGACTTCTATCTTGAGTCATTTGAGCAAGCAGCTCTTTGAGTCTGCTTATCTCATCCTCTAAGATAGTGTTTTGAGCAACTACGTCAAAGAAGAAGCTCAGGTCATCATCAGTGGGAGCTGAATTACCTGACCTCCTGACTGTGTCAGGATATACATGCTCTGAGTATGGCTCGGTAGTAGCATGTGCCCCTTGTTCATGGTACTGGGGACTTCCAGCCTTCGGATTGGATCCATCATCGGTAGTTGCCTCTGGTGAGGTCTTATTGATGTTACCAGCTTCACCCTACTCAGATGTTGATGCAGAGGAAGTGGCAGCCTCACTAGATTGTCCTATCTCCCTAGCCACACTGGGAGATTGGTCTTGTGATTCTCTATGCTGTGGGCTCCCACCGGCACTTGTATCCATCCCTTCTTTGGTTGGAGTCTCCCAGTTGTAATAGGTTTCTGAGGAGAGGGTGGAGTGCTCAGATGGGTCAGCACTTTGGCAATAACCAATGTAGGGCTTTGTGGGGCGGTCTCATTAGGAGATGGGCTCGAAGCAGTGTGCACAGGGGGAGGACTGTGCTGTTCAATGGCAGTCCTCTCAATTGAGATAGACCCCAGTAGTGTGGTTGCCCCAGTATTGGTTGCATCAGGCTCCTGTTGAGAGGAAGCCTGTGCGGTTGTGGTAGGTGGAGTTGTGGTACCTGCTGGGAGAATCGAACCAGCAGGCACATCCTGCCTTTGTGTTGCAGGGGCATCCTCAGGGGACTCATCTCCCTGAGTAGCCTTTTTGGGCTTCTTTTTGGCTTTTGGTTTGGTGGGGACTTTGGATTTTGAGGTGGAGGCTGTGGGTTCCTGCTGCGTGGGTTTTCGCAGCCGGCCAGCCTGTTTGAGTGTGTGGTCAGTGTTGTGCCTGGAGTATACCTCGGCTAGAACAGCCATGGCAGGGACCCCAGTGCCAACTAGTCCCTCAGCCGGAAGCTGGTTTTCTATCATGGCCATTATGAACCGTGGATACAAGATCCAACGGTTAGAAAGAGGTTTTGTGGCCATGTCTTTAAGTTCCAAAAAGATGAGATTAGTTAAGTTCAGAGGTTGATGCTCAAAGATAGAAAACAATACCTGTTGCCACCTTGTTGACATCTGGTCCCACGAAGAGGTTTTGGGAGCCAGACACACGTTCACCATATGAAAAATGAGGCATTGGGGATCAGGGAAGTGCTTCTTCAACAAGGTGGAGGCGGAGAGGTCACCCTGGTAGTCATTGGATGTGAATGATAGATCCAGGGCACCTTTGGGGTAGGAGGTTGGGTGGGTGGCATCCTCCAGCTGTAGGGTTTGGCGCATGGTAGCTGGAGTGATAACCACGGGGTGGTTGTTGACGGAGGACCGGAGAGAGACCTCGCCATCCTGCTCTCCGGTTTGGACGGTTATGTTTGTCCAAAACTCTGTCAAGGAGTCGGTGTATATAGTGGGGTTCAAGAGAAAAGCCATTTTGTATGGTGAGTCGTGCATAAGGTCGACGGCTTGGTGAAATTTGGGCCATAATGGCGATTTGGTGAGATGGGCGACACAGTTGTGTCGAGGTTTTAGTTGCATGTTTGCCATTAATGGTGTATGGGAATTTCAGAGGTTTTGAAAGATTAGGTCAAGTGAGGAGTAAATGCTCTGAACATTGGGTATTTATAGGGTAGGGTAAAGGCTGAAAAAAACTACTGAAGGTTTTGGTGTTAGTGATCAGTTGTTGTAACGACTGATGACGTGGTTTTAACCTTTAGTGGTTATAACATCTGAGGACTTGGTGTTGGTCTTCAGTAGTTGAAAGTACTGAGACTTTGGTTTTGTCCTTCATATGTTGTAAACGTCTGAAGAGTTACTGTCAGTCTTCAGTAGTTATGAACTACTGATGACCTGATATTCTTCTTCAGACGTTGTAACAACTGAAGACTTGGTGTTAGCCTTCAGTAGTTGTGAACTACTGATGTCAGTAGTTGTGAACTACTGAAGACATGGTATTGCTTCAGTTGTTGTAAACAACTGAGGACTTGGTGTTAGCCATCAGTAGTTGTGAAACTACTGAAGACATGGTTTTGTCCTTCAGTTGTTTGGGTATGAAACAGCAGCTGTTGTCATCAGCTGATGAGAAATTACTCATCGCTGTTTCCGTCAAATCAGTTGTTTCATACTAGCCTCTACACTTACTCATCAGCTCTTTGGCTGATTTTCAGATGTTTCATCGACCCTTCAGCTCCTGTGAATATTGGCCTTCAGCTCTTGTGATCAGATGTTCACAAGTGCTGATGATATACTCTTAAGAGCTGGTGAACAAATTTTCAGTACTTGTGTAAGATTACACATCAGTACTCGGGAGCAAAATTTGTTCTTCAGTACTTATTTATTTGAAAATCATACATCAGTAGTTGTAATCCACTTCACTACATCAGTTATTTTCAATAAATAATGTACATCAGTACTTTGAGTCAATTTAGTCTTCAGTAGTTGTGAAAGAGCTGAAGACTGAATTACTCATCAGTACTTGTATTTGACCTAATACTCATCAGTAGTTATGAAATAAGAGCACTAGCATAGGTCAAATCAATCAAGCTGCAGCATACCTAGCCTTAGTATCAAATTTTGGAAAGTGGCACTATCTAAAGGCTTGGTAACAATATCTGCAAGCTCATCAGCACTAGGAACAAACTTAGGATCAATCAGACCTTTTTCATAGCAATCCCTGATAAAATGATGTCTGATCTCAATATATTTGGTCCTAGAGTGCTGGACTGGATTCTTAACAATACAAAGAGCTGAAGCAATATCCATTAGTAATGGAGTCTTAGTCTTAGTAATGCCATAATTCAGGAGTTGGTTCTGAAGCCAGAGTATTTGAGAGGTACAACTTGCAGCAGCAATGTACTCAGCTTCAGCAGTGGATGTAGCAATTGAGGTTTGTTTCTTACTCTGCCAAGAAACTAAACAATTGCCTAGGAATTGGCAACCACCAGAAGTGGATTTTCTGGTGACTTTGCATCCTGCATAATCACTATCAGAGAAAGCAACTAATTTTCAAGAATGCCCAGTTGAATACCAAAGACCTAGTGATTGGGTACCTTGCAGATATCTAAAGATCCTTTTGACTGCAATCAAATGGGATTCTTTAGGTGCAGCCTGAAATCTAGCACAAACACATGTTGCAAACATGATGTCTGGTCTAGAAGCTGTAAGGTACATCAAGGACCCAATCATACATCTGTAAAGGGTTTCATCAACCGCTTTACCTTTCTGATCTTCATCTAGTTGTGTGATGCTGCTCATGGGAGTAGAACAGGGCTTACAGGTTTGTAAATCAAACTTATTCAACAACTCTTTTGAATATTTGTACTGATGGATAAAGATTCCATCATCCTGTTGTTTGATTTGCAAACCTAGAAAGAACTGTAATTCTCCCATAGCACTCATTTCAAACCTTAGCTTCATGAGCTTTGTAAATTCATCACACAACTTTGGATCAGAGGATGCAAAGATGATGTCATCTACATAGATTTGAACAAGGAGCTTATGTTGTCCCACAGTCCTGATGAATAAGGTTTTATCAATGGTGCCTCTAGTGAACTTATTTTCTAAAAGAAAAGTTGATAGTGTCTCATACCAAGCTCTAGGAGCTTGCTTCAGCCCACAAAGAGCCTTATCAAGATTGTACACCCAATCAGGATGTTTATTGTCCTCAAAGCCTGGTGGTTGACACACATAAACTTCTTCTTTTATTTTTCCATATACGAAGGCACTTTTGACATCCATTTGATAAACCTTAAGACTGTGAAAGGCAGTATAAGCTAAGAATAGTCTGATTGCTTCCAGTCTGGCCACAGGTGCAAAGGTCTTATCATAATCGATGCCTTCCTCCTGTGCAAACCCTTGAACAACCAGTCTAGCCTTGTTCTTGACAATTTGGCCCTTCTCATCTGTTTTGTTCCTAAATACCCACTTGGTGCCTATAGCACACTTACCTTTGGGTAGTGGAACAAGCTCCCACACTTGCTGTTTCCTAAACTGAAGAAGCTCAAGCTGCATAGCTTCCACCCATCCATTGTCTCTTAAAGCAATATGATAGTTCTTTGGCTCTTACTGACTGATGAATAGAGCATAGAAGCAGTAGTTGGACAATTGATTCCTGGTTGAAACTCCAGCATGAATATCACCAATGATTTGAGATGTGGGGTGATTCTTGAGCTCTTGATAGACTATGATATCTGTGCAAGTGTTTGTAGATCCATCAGCAGCAACAGATGGTGATGGAGATTCCTGAAACCATGTAGAGGATGGCAGCTCAAACGAAGTAGAGCAAGCAGAAATCTCATCAGCATTTGTAGTGGATGGAGCTGTTGAGGCTACAGGAGCATCAGGTTCAGTGGACTCAGGCAGGTTGTCACTAAACCTGAAGAGGTGAGTACTGACTACATCATCATCAGTACCACCAGGTGAAGATCTGTTGACAGGCTCAACAGATGGAGGTTGATAAGGAACATATTGCAGTATGTCCAGATCAAACAACTCCATAGGGTTTTGTGGAATCTTGTCCTTTGGAGATTCATTGAACTTAACATGCAGAGTTTCTTCAACCCCCTTTGTTCTACAGTTGAAGACTCTGTATGCCTTGCAAGTTGATGAATAACCAACAAAATACCCTGCATCCACCTTACTAGCAAACTTCTGGAGTGGGTTGCTAGTGTTGAGAATGAAACATGGACACCCAAAGGCTCTAAAGAATGAAATCAGAGGAGCCAAATGATGAAGAACTTCATAAGGAGTCTTCATCAACCTCTTATTCACTAAAGCTCTATTCTGTACATAGCAAGCTGTATTGACAGCTTCAGCCCAAAAGGTCAGTGGCAACCCTGAGTCAGCCAACATTGACCTTGCTGCTTCAATGAGGGTCCTGTTCTTTCTCTCCACCACTTCATTCTGCTCAGGAGTTCTAGGAATGCTAAACTGCCTTCTAATTCCCTTGGACAGGTAGAAGTCATCAAGTGTGTGGTTTCTAAACTCTGTTCCATTGTCACTCCTCACACACTTGACATGTAGGGAATACTGCTTTTCAACAAGTAACACAAAGTTCATATAGTCTTGGCTGCTTCATCCTTGGAGTGCAAGAAGAAACTCCATACAAACCTGGAATAATCATCCACAATTACCAGGCAGTATTTCTTCTTTGCCATGCTCATCACTCTAACAGGACCAAAGAGATCTATGTGCAGGAGCTGCAAGCAAGCAGTGGACTTTGGTTCTTCTATTGAAGGGAATGAAACTTTGTGTTGTTTTCCTTTCAAGCAAGCAGTGCAGTCATCTTCACACTTGAACTCCTTCTGAGGCAATCCTCTTACTAAACCATGGCTTATAAGCTGATTCATGTTCTTGAAATTAACATGACCCAGCCTTCTATGCCATAGTGTAGACTCTTGAGGAGATGCCTTGGAGAATAAGCAAGGATGGCCTTTTAGATCCATCTTTTTGGAAAGATCTAAAGCATACACTTTTCCTATCCTGTTGGCCTTCAGGAGAGTGTGTTCATCCAATGCCTTGTCAATCAAACTCAGAACTTTGGATGACAGAATCAGACAGTTCTGGCTTGTGAAAAGGGCAACATGGCCTTTGTCACACATTTGACTGACACTCAAGAGGTTGCACTTGAGATTCTCAACATGGTTAACATCATCAAACCTTATTTCCCCATTGGAGACAAAGCCTTTTCCGATGATGTAACCCTTTGCATCATAGCCAAAGGAAACAAATCCCTTCTTTCCATGAGAGTAGTCATTAAGAAGGGAGCTGCTTCCTGTCATGTGCATGGATCCTCCACTGTCTACATACCAGATGATTCTATGGCATGTTGAAGAACCCTGCAAACACAACCATGTGTTAGTTGGTCTTGGAGACCCAAACCTGCTTGGTTTTGGGTCTGTTCTCAGCTACAGGTGCAGCACTAACAGGTGTGTTATGTGTGACAGTCTGAGGTGAAGAAGATGGTGCAGACGAGGAACCTTTTGGCTTGGACTTCCATTTCTGTGGTTTTAACACAGGAGCATCTAAGTGGTTGACTCTTCCCACTAGTTGCTGAACCATCATCACCAACTGTGTCTGATTCTGTGATAAAGCCTTCAGCTCTTCAGACACATTGGAGTTTGCTGATGATGAGTTCCTATGTTGTACCATCTTTTTCTGAGCAACCTCAGCTGTTGCCTGAGTAACCCCTACCTTCTTTTTGGATTTAGCTTTGGGATTAGGGATTTCAGGCTTGGATGTTGCTAGTACAAACTTGGTTTCAAACTCATTCTTCATTGTATTGATGTCCTCATTGATTTTATCTATCTGTTTGAGTTTGGAACCCCTTTTGTACCAGCAATTATCAGTAAGATGATTGAACAAGCCACATATCTCACATGGCTTTTTCTTCATCTTATGTTGATCATCAGCTGAAGAGGATTTAACTGCTGAAGACTTGTTCTTCAGCTGTTTGCCATCAGTACTAGCAGTTTTCTTCCTAGTGCCTGCTTTCCTGGTATCCTCTTTAGCTGTCTTCAAGCCTTTCCTACTGTTAGTTTTCTTCTCTTTAGTGCTAACAGTATTTGAGGTTTGAACTTCAGATGTTGTCACTTGCTCTCCAGTACCTTCAGTACTTCTAGTGACAACACCTGAGTTGATCAGCCTTTTGGTCATGTGACAGTCAACATTTGAACCATCAGCTGTTGTAGCATCAGCTGATTGGTTTTGGCAGAAGTTAATGCTGACTTCTATCTCTGATGATGTTGATTCAGAAGATAGTAGGTCATATGATGAGAAGGATTGGTTATTGCTCTCTCCATCAGATTCAACTTCTGCTCGTGAAGTGAAATCTGTAGGAGGAGCAGTGTGGTTATAACCAATGCCAAACTTCACATTGGAAGCTGATTGCTTGCTAAGAAGCATTTCAAAACCCTTGCATGATTGCACCCATCGATCACACTCAACTTGGGTGGTTGCAAGAGTTTCCTTGAGGTCTCTGTACTTCTCTAGAAGTACATCTTCCTTAGCTTTATCATCTTTGATTTGGCATTTAAGCTTGTAAATTTCATCATTTTTATCTTTTAGAGCAACCTCAAAATCAGCTTTTCTTTTGGAAATAGTATGCTCAAGCTCAAGATTTTTATCTATTAAAGCTACATTTGCTTCTCTAATAGAAGCAAATGCTGCTATGCATGATTCAGAACAAAGCTTGGCTTTTGCCTCAGTGGATACCTGAGATGAGGCATTCGATGATGACCCCTCAGCAGAATCAAGGGCCATCAGAGCAAGATTTCCAAAAGGTTGGTCACCACCATGTTGACCAGCACCTTGGAGTAGTTGATCCTGACTAGATAGCTCTTCTGGTAAACTACTCCAGTCAACAACACTTGGGGTGAAAAAGCTGTGTTGTTGAGGTTGTGTGTGATGATGAGATTGGGAAGATTGAGGCTCTGGAAGAGCATGAGGTGGTTGAGCCGGGGGTGCTTGAGTTTGACTAGGCTGAGGCATGTAGTAACAGGGGTAAGGATATGGCATATGACCCTGTGGCACAAAATAAGCAGGTGGTGCCTGTGCTTGTGATGGATGGCCAGAGCTGGAGGAAGGTTGCCCTCTGTGCTATGAGCTATTGCTGGGAAAAGTCACAAAGGGTGCAGAGGAGTTAGATCCAGACGATCTACACTCTCTTGCAAAGTGTCCAAGCCTTTGGCACTTGTGACACCTCAACTTGCTCTTGTCAAAACCAACTTTGGTTTTGCCAGAGAGTCCAGCGAATTTCCTACCAGTTCTCTTGTAGAACTTTTGAGAGCGGATATTTATCATTGCCATTTGGTTCAAAATATCCATCTCTTCCAGATCATCATCTGGAATGCCCTTCAAGTCCTCCATCAAAAAGCACATGTTGTCACCACCACCTCCTGAACTACTAACACCAACAAAAGCTTGTTCTGAGTTGGTAGAGAAATCAATATGCTCATCATAGGAACTTTGTGATGAAGCATATTCTGACTCATGACTTATCAAGGCAGCATTACCTTGGACAAAGTCATCAGCGAGCTTGCCAGAAGAGGACAACTTCCTCTTTTGCTCTATATCTCTCTCAAAACTGAGCAGTTTCCCATGAAGTTGGGTGCGAGATAGAGTTTCCAGATCAGCACTGGAGCGTAGGACAATGGTGTATGTGTCCCATCTCTCAGGCAGTGACCTGAGGAACCTGTTGTTCATCTGGCTGTTGGTGTGCTCTTGTTTGACCATCTTCAGCTCAGAGATCAAACAAGAGAACCGCTCAAACTGCTGGGTCAGAGTCTCACCCTTTCTATATGAGAATGTCTCATATTGTTGGGCGAGGATTTCCCTATTGTTTGCTAAGACCGAATCAGTTCCTCCAAATTGTTCCTTTAGAGCAACCCATAGGTCATGAGCAGACTCATGATGCAAGAGCCCTGAATATATCTCATTAGGAATGGCCATGGCTAGAATTCCATGGGCTCTAGCATCAATTTCGAACCGCTTTAGATCTTCGTCCGAATATTGTTCAGGTTTCTTCGCAACCTGTTCATTAGATTCCGGGACGCTCACCATAGGCTTGTATGGTCCATGCACCACTGACTTCCAACAACCAGCACTGTTGACAGCCAAGTGGTGTAGCATACGTCTTTGCCATATGTTATACTCGTTCCTAACAAGCATCAGAGGCTTTGTTGAGGAACCAGTATTGTGAGGATCATTAGTTGGTGTCGTCATCTTAGGTTTTAGTCAAAAAAAAGTTTAAACAAGACAAACGTAACTCAAAACCACCTGAGGACCTTAAGATTTTGGCCAGAAACAACAAAAACTCACTCTCTATGGCTAATTCTTGCAAATTGCTAATTCGATCAAACAGAGAGATCAAAAGAGCAGTTTCAAATGATCAATAGTGAAATCGATCAATGATTAACCTGCTCTGATACCATTTGATAGGATCTCAGCCTCTCGTTTGATCAATCAGATTCGTTTGCAGCGGATTTAGCACGTTAATTAGCGATTAATGCAAGAACATAAAAGATATTGCAAGTAAAAGCACAATCATAGAGAGAGAAAAGAGTTCTGCAAGAAATCAATTGTTCTATTGCTCAACACGTTTTGGCAATTAAAACAGCATGGTTCACCATCCTTTTATAGGCGGCAAAAGGATGGTGGTGATGTCCTTTCTCTGACATCAGCAGATTATTAAAATTACAACTGACGGAACATAAAACTACTGAAGATGTCAACAGCTGACATCTTCTTACAAAAGTGTTCCTAACTTTTACAAGTACTGACAAAAGTAAACTACTGAAATCCTACAATGACAGAAGAACAAACTCTTCAGTCGTTTATAACTACTGAAACTATAACAGCTGAAGAACAAGCTCTTCAGCTGTTGTACAACTACTGAAACAAAATAAACTACTGAAAGGGAAAAACCATCACAACAACTGAAGAAGACTTCTTCAGCTGTTGTGACAAACTCTGAGCTCAGCACTTGTTCTTCAGACTTGGCTTCAGATGATGTAACAGCTGATGACTTCAGTAGATGTCATCAGCTGTTGTCTTCAGTCTTTGTCTTCAGACTTTGTGCTTCAGTAGAAGGTCTTCAGTTCTTCAGCTTTTGATTCTTCAGTACTTGTCTTCAGTACTTGAAGTCTTCAGTACTTGTATGATCAGTACTTCAGACTTCAGTACTTGTCTTCAGTACTTTAGAGTCTTCAGCTGTTGTTCTTCAGTTCTTTGATCTTCATACTTTGTTCTTCAGACTTTGTCAGAACAGCTGATGGGAGTCTTCAGCAGTTGTTGCAGTGGCATGTGGGACTTAGAGGTTTTCCTGATCTTGGCTCATTGGTTCTTTTGGTCCAACAGGCTACGTGAATGATGGAGCTTACAGATGTTTTGTCTCTCAAATTGAACCCAAACACGTAAGTGATGCCCTTAAGGATGAAGCATGGGTCAATGCTATGCAAGAGGAGTTGCTACAGTTCAAGAAACTTGGAGTGTGGACTCTTGTTGACCGACCCAAAGGAGTCAAGGTAATTGGTACCAAATGGGTACTAAAGTGCAAGAAGGATGACCAGGGTGTTGTTATCAGAAACAAGGCACGGTTGGTCGTTCAAGGCTTCAGACAAGTCGAAGGAATCGACTACAATGAAGTCTTTGCTCCCGTAGCTAGAATGGAAGCAATTCGTATCTTTCTAGCCTACGCCTCTTACATGAAGATCAAAGTTTATCAACTAGATGTTAAGAGTGCATTCTTGCATGGGGAAATCCGTGAAGAAGTATATGTAAGTCAACCCGAAGGATTCGAAGATCCTTATCATCGGGACAGAGTCTACAAGTTAGACAAGGCTCTGTATGGGCTACATCAGGCTCCTCGAGCTTGGTATGAAAAGCTCTCCACCCATCTGTTGAAACATGGCTTTCGCAGGGGTGTGATTGACTGTACATTGTTCATCAAAGAGAAGGATGGTGATTTGCTTTTGGTGTAGATTTATGTGGATGACATAATTTTCGGCTCACGAAATGAAGGGTTATGTAAAATGTTTGAATCTGTGATGAAGGCTGAGTTTGAGATGAGTGCCATGGGGGAAATGAAGTTCTTCCTAGGATTACAGGTGGACCAAAAACCTACCGGCATCTTTTTGCACCAAACTAAGTATGTCGGTGACATTCTTAGTCGCTTTGATATGGACAATGTCACTGCAGCCGGTACCCCTCTCGCCACAAATCACGATGTGGCTCCTGATGAGAATGGGGATTTGGTGGATGCCACCATGTATCGTGGGATGATCGGATCTCTCATGTACCTCACTGCCTCTCGTCCAGATATCATGTATGCCACATGTTTATGTTCCCGATATCAGGAAAAACCTAAAGTCAATCATCTGATTGGAGTCTAGAGGATTTTTCGTTATCTGAAGGGTACTCCAACACTGGGGTTGTGGTATCCTCATGATGATGACTTTGAGCTAACGGCGTATAGTGACTCGGATTACGGAGGCTGCAAAATGAATTACAAGTCTACGTCAGCAGGATGTCAATTTTTCGGGAGAAGATTGGTAACTTGGCAGTGCAAGAAGCAGACATCAGTTGCTCTGTCTACCTGTGAAGCTGAATACGTTGCCGCCGCCAGCTGCTGCTCTCAAATCATTTGGATTCAACAGCAAATGCGGGATTACGGTTTGCATTTCACTTCTACTCCTATCTATGTTGATAATTCTGCTGCAATTGCAGTAACTAAAAATCCGGTTCAACATCCTAAGACCAAACACATAGGCATAAAGTATCATTTCATACGCGATTGCTATGATAAACACTTAATTGATGTGGTCAAAATTAACACGGATTTTCAACGCGCTGACCTCTACACCAAACCATTTGATAAACCAAGATTTTTCTATCTGCTAGAGGTCAATGGGGTTAAAAGGAAAAGTGATGTTATATTAGAAGAAACAGATACGTAGTCCGACACCGTTTTTCTTTATTTTTCGTCTTTTATTTTATTTTATTTTTTTTAATTTCCTTGTTGTTATAAAAATCTAAAAACACAAAAAGATTTTCTGTTTTAGAATTTTAGGGGCAGATTAGGTTTAATTCAGTTTTTATTTACTTAAAAAAAAGGGAGGGGAAGGTGAGTAAAGCTGAAAAGGCAAAGACAACAAAACAGGAAATGTGACTCGACAAAAGTTGGAAGATGATAGTACACAAGCATCGAGTTATTTGGAACAACAAAATGATTTTGAGATCAAAAATGTTAATTAACTTACTGAAAATGTAAAAATCAGAGAAGTCTAAGTCTAACAAAATGGGAAAATGATAGTACGTTTGATTGTTACTGTAATTACACGGAGAAAGTTGATCTAGGGAGGTGCTAGTTCATTATATGATGTGTCAGTAGATTCAACACAATAGACAAGTAGACGTCATTGGTAAACTTAATCTAAACTAAATGGTTCAATCAACTGTGGGTTCCCATCTTATCACTGGTTAACACAATCAGCTCTTCCGATAAGGGATAACGAGCAAATAAATGCCACCAAAGGTGTGCAAATGACCACAAAAAGAGCAAAGCACGAAAAAATTGAATACTAGCGTAATCAAGCTGATAACTTATGTTGTTGGTGCGCTATGTGCAAAAGAAAATAAGAAATGCTCTAACAAGGAGATAGGTTGTGTGCCTCTCTGCTGTGCGATGGCACTGACCTGAGGATAAGCATAACCTACATATTCTAGACTTCATTGTTGTTTGCCGCCTCTCTGCTGTGCGATGGCACTGACCTGAGGATTAGCTTCTCTTTGAAAGATCTAAGAATAGTCTCTTCTTGCAAAAATACCTAAAGACCGCTCGAAAGTCCATTAAGGAATGCTGATTACCATATAAGCGTGGGATACACAAATGTTGTTTGAAATAATATAACATAATTCATTACCAATGTGTGTCAAAAGTCTGTGTATGAATTTAAGTGGACAAGTATACTGACAATCGTCTTGTATGCACCGACTGAAGTTGACAATCAAAGTGTGTTACGTATCATATCAAACATGATTCCCAGTTAGTACTTAGAAGTCTTAGATCAGAACAAACTGTGATATGTCATCATGAAAGGAGAAATCAACTCATAATGTTCCAAGTAATGGTGTATATGCCTGTCTGATTCCAAATGAGTCTGTTCCTGACATAACGTCAATGCTGATAGGCTACACAAACCTGCCCTAACAAAATCACAAAAAGATGTTCATTTTGTTCGTAGTTTAATATTTTAAATTTGTTAGTACTAGTGTGTCAATGTCGGACTGTATGTATGGTTATCTGTTAATGTCACTAAATGAGCTTAATGTTTATTTAAAATTGTTTCTGAAAGGATAAAAATATCACGTCCGAGGTGATAGGTTGGTTAAAATGATCACGTCTGAGGTGATCGGGTGGTTAAATAGATCACGTCTGAGGTGATCGGGTGGTTAAATGGATCATGTCTGAGATGATCAATTGCACATAATGTTTTATCAAATGTTGAAGGAAAACTATGTGTCAATAACTAAAATGACTAAGATGGCACAAGTATAGCCCAATAGCACAACTTCATGTTGAGTATGATCAGTCATACGAATGGGCTATACGATTGAAGACAATCGTACGATTGGGACATGTGAATGAGCCCAATCGGCCGATTGAAAGTGACCGACTAGGTCAAACGTGCGAATGGGGTGTGCGAATGAATCTAATCGAACGATTGGAGGTGACCGACTATAACAGTCGTTTGGATGAACCTCAATCGCCCGATTGGAGATGAACGATTGGGTAGATTGAACGACTGAGACACAGTCGCCCGACTGACCAAGGCGACTAGGCTCAGTCGCCCGACTGGAATTTGCCCTAGTATAAATACAGGCCGAATCATCATCAGTCGCTCATTCACCCAAATCGCCCCCTCTATTCGCCCAACCGCTGCCAAAATTTCAATTGATTCATATTTACCTTCGTTTTGTGTATTCTAACTTTCATTAGTGCTTATACAGGTAATATTCGTGGTGTTTCATCTTTGAAACCGATCAATGACATCAAGAATCACTCAAATTCTGACCAAACAGTATCCGAGAACATAATGAACAAATAGGCTGTCCAAACTAACCTAAATGTTCAAACAAAAGTTAAAACATGCTTAATCGGTCATTTCTGAGTTTAATGAGCCAAAGTTCGACATTTAACATCAAGTATAACTCAAAACTCAAATTTGAATGGACAAACAGACGAGCAGGCGACTGGACACGCTGATGAACTCCAATCGCCCGACTGAGAAGACGACTAGTCTCAGTCGCCCGACTGAGATGGACGAATGATTCAATCGCCCGACTATGTCCATTCACTTGACTTAGTCGCCCGTATGAATCAATTCACTCATTTAAAGCTCATTCGTTCTACTCAGTCGCACGGCTATGTTCATTCGGTTGCTCAGTCGCCCGACTAACCAAAGTAGGAAACTCATTGATTTTGTTTACTCTCTTCTGTGTGTACTAACGTATACTTACATTGTGTGACAGATGGCTAGTCGATGGGTTATGAGCACGAAGCACAACATTTGTGCTCATTTGGACTTGACCTCTAGGAATGCCGCCGACTTTTCTGGCATTATCACATTTCTGAGAAGATCGAGGATATACAGAGCAATCTCAGCACAGTGTACACCATACAGGTCGATACAGCAGTCGTTTTGGGAACACGCTGTGGTCGACAGATCCAGGGAGCCCTATACTATTAGGAGCACCATTCTTGGGCATGCTATAGAGATCATAGAAGAGGACCTAAGGACAGTCCTCGAGTTTGGAGATGATGGTGACTGTCCTACTCGTTTACACCCAATGACTGTTAGAGGGTGTTTCTTACGGGTGAAGTACACTGGGGACATCAACTCAGGGATGCTCAACAAGAGCAATCTCTACCCCCAGTTCAAGTATCTCGCCCACGTCATGCTTAGATGTATTGCCTCAAGGAAAGGAGGCTTCGATGAACTCTCTGAGCAGATGCAGAATGCCTATGTTGCGATAGTGCTGAACCATCCGTTCAGCTTCTCCCGGATGATCTTCACTTACCTAGTTGAGAACATAGAGGTGAAGGGCAGAGAGGGATTCTGCATGTATCCTCGCTTCCTTCAAATGATCTTTGACCAGAAGCTTCCTATGTTACCGAAGGAGAAGGAGGATGCGGTTGTGCTCGAGGTGATGGATGATACCACCTTGGGCAGGATGAAGGTTTATGGGGGAAAGCAGGTAAAACCCCCTATCAGGCAGTTATTTGGGCATCTGGCCCCGGAGAATTATGTGGCGCCGGCAAGAAGGAGATGGCGCCACGAGGACAGTGACTCTGATGTAGAGCAGGTGGCTCTACCCTCCGATGATTCTGACGATGATGACCAAGGTACTGATCAGGGAGGAGATGGTCAAGGAGGATCTGAACTAGCTCCAATCCACCCTGACTTCATACAGGAGGAGGAGGATTCAGATGAGGCGCCTCTAACCCGGACTGCGGGCAGTCGGGTAGTGGCCGCTGAGGAGGGATTACGGGCGGTTAGTGGACGCCCAGGAGAGTCTGGGAGCTCCGTAGCTGATCCATCTTACACCCCAGCCTCTCCCAGCAGCCAAGGGGGAGCCTCCGCGTCAAGGGGGACACGGAGGAAACATATGGCTCGTCCTCATGGGATGAAGCCCAAACGTAGGAGGATCACGCTTATCACTACCTCCTCTGCACCTACCACTTCCACCACCCCTACCCAAACCACCCAAACCACTCAAACCACCCAATCCACTATATCCCAAACACCCCAAACCACCACCACTACTATACCTCCACCTCATACTCACATATCTTCCACCACCACCACTGTACCCCCCACTACAGCCTTCCCATCCTCTCCCATCTACACTACAGCCACCACTACAACCACCACTCACCAAACCCAACCCTCATTTGCCTCCTCGAGCTTAGTTCTACCACTTGTCTCTGTGGTTGAGCAACTTGCTGCTCTGAACAGCATGGTGCTCCAGCTACTAGCCTTTGATAAGGCTAAGACAGCTCAGATTCTCCAGCTGCAAGAGCAAAGTTCTACACAAACAGCTGAGATTGAGAGACTGAGGGAGTTGACATCTTCACAAGCCCAGTTGATCACTGCACAGACTGATCAGATCACTGGCTTGCTTCAACACGAGGCTGAGACTGATGAGAAGATTGAGAAGCTGGAGGCTGCTCACAAGACTCTAGTGCTAAAGCTGAAAGGCACTCAGAGTGAGCCCCTCAAGATCGGGGAAGGTGATGATGATGATGGTGAGGACGATGATGATGAGGATGACGACGATAATGATGAAGATAGTGGTGATGATCAAGCCAAGGAGGGGCAAGATGATGATGATGATGATTCTGCTCCAAATGATGTTGATTCTGGTCGGGAACAACGTACAAAAAGAAGACAAGACCAGGGAGAATCATCTGCTGCACCACCCACCTCCCCTTCTGCAGAAGATCCAGTGATGATTCAAGGCAAAGTTCAGGATTAGATGTTTATTTATCATTAAACTTTTGTCATTGTAATCATTTGTTTAATATGAATTTAAAGTAAAGGAATGAAAAGTTAAATTAACATTGGTTATGTGCTTAATGTATACTAATCTGCACTGTGTTTTGATAAATTGTTATACAGGTTCATCCAAGCAGGCTGACGAGCACGATGTGATACCCCTTCGAGAAATCGAGACTCAATTGACAATGATTCTCGATTTGCAAGGAATAGTACATCGCTCTGTTAGTTACACACCTGAAGAGGGTGAGATCATACATGATCTCACTGATGAGCAGATTGCCGAACTATTCAGTCTAAACCCTGATAAGCTGGTAAAGGATGCGCCCGAGGTCGACGTAGTCAGTGATGAAGAACTACAGGATATCGATGAGGTGGAGATAGAGGATGTGACTGCTGATCATTATCCCCAGTACACTAACGCCGAAGGCGAAGTGCTACCAGATCTGGGAGATGCATTTGACAGCAGTACATTTGATAAGGTTGAGAAGATGACTGCTGCCAAAGCGTCTACAACAGAGTATCCTCAGGCAGATGATGCTAATCTTGCATCTAAAAAGGCTGAGTGGGCAGCCTGTCTGGAGGAAATGAAAAAGCAAAGAGCGCCTACAAAGACAAACGCCTACACCAAGCTCTACAAGGTCAAGAAACATCAGAAGGTGTCAGGTAAGATCATCAGCTGGGCATACTTTGAAGATCTCAAAGTATATGTCGTGAAGAGAGAGAAGGGTATATAGTATTTCAGATTCCTACACGATCTGAAAACTCTCCCTGGTTTCGAGCTAAACCGTCTAGCTAACTTGAGCCTCCTATATGCTGTCCCCGGGAAGATATCTGGATGGTTCGAGAAGGCTCTGAAGAAGGAGTACCTTACAAGGTGGGTCAATTTAAACCTCAACAGCCCAAGAGGTTGATTCATAAGACCGAGGTTGACCCCACCTCTGGAAGGCCAAAGGTGATTTTGAGATGGCATCCTCCACACACAATGTCGCGTATTCCATTGAGGGAAATGCCACAGGATTTTGCACCCCATTTTAAATGGTGGTACTATGACTGGCGCACTGGTGAGGCCGTCATAGTTTTGGACAAAGAAGGAAAGGTCGAGACAGTTAGGGTATTTGACCCTATGTGGCTAACAAACTTGTCTGCTTCAGATGTCTACATCTTGTACAAGTAGCCACTATTTTTTGACACTCAGGATATCGTGCAAGCACTTCAGTTTCAACACGTCATACGTTTATGCTTCACACTTGATATTCATGCTGGGGTTTCACGAGAAGAAAGAGTTAAGAGATTTGAAGAATTCAAGAAAGAAGTCAAGGTCTAGATAGAACTAGGTCCAAGGGGGAGTTTGTTGGTACACATATCCCCAGTTCTAGTCTAGTAAGCTTAAATGTAATAGAACTTCTTCTTGTAACACATATGTAATGTTTAATCAAGCTAATGAGAATCTCTTCTATATATGGTTGTTGGTTATTTAATGTTACATCTACTTACATTATTAGTTGTTACACGCATAATATGACCATGTTATATAGGTTTACAGTTGTGAGACATAGTTCTGAATCATTAAAGGTTCAAGAATGTGTTTGACTAAGAATCTTATTCAGTCGCACGACTGGACCATGCGAATGGTCCAATCGCACGGCTGAACTAGGTGATTGAATCAATCGCACGGTTGAATCATAAGACTGACTCTAGCGTACGAATGAACCAATCGTATTATTCAATCGCACGACTGAGCCAGACGCAAGGCTCAGTCGCACGAATGAGATCTGTAACCTATAAATACCACTTAATTCGTGGAAAAAAAACACTTCGAATACTTGAAACCCTAGTCGACCCAGAACGTCCAGTTCGTCCATTCCAAGTTCATAGAACGTTTCAGATCATTCCTAATCCATTCTTAACGTTTTCTAATCGTTAGGATTGATCTTGATTACTTTCTTCCTGATTGGATCGCCAATCAAATAGGATTCCGCACTATTTGATCCTGTATAACGAAGAATCAGTTAGTACTCCGTACGTACACGGTCCTAACACCCATTCGCATAAGTGTTCATTCGCATAGAAGTCCTGTTTGAGAATAGTTTACTGAATCAAGGTTTATTGCTTTAGATATACCTTGATTAGAAGAAGGACTAGTTATCTTGTGTACGTGGATTGTGTAGATTGTCGTGAGGAAGTTAATAAGGTGAGTTCTTGTAACATCTCGTATTTTCGTTAAATTCTTATAAGGTCTATTCACGGCTTTTATGAAAAGTTAATTTTATAAATAATTAAGTTTAATATGTTGACGTTAATTCCAATAATTACAATAATCATAATAATAATAATAAAAATAATAATAAAAATAATAATAATAATAATAATAATAATAATAATAATAATAATATTTATTATTAAAAACTTAACCCTAAAAGTTTTGGGTTGAAATTGTAACAATTTAAAACTTGTTTTAAAAACTTTAAAAATAAAATAACAAACAATACAAACTGCAGGGGGCCAATGTGTAAAATTTTAAATCCCAGCCCCCCATCCCCGTCGACCCTGTTCTCCGGTCACATTCCGGCCACCTCCGGCGAAACCACAACATCCTAAATAACACGGTTTTAACCGAATCAAGCATCCCCGACATCCTTGCGTGGAAGATTCGAACCCATACAATTTAAAATTAGGGTCGATTAGTGCGATTGACAACCAACCTAACCACCCCACTTTCGGCCAAGAAATCCACCACGATCGAAGCACTAAACACTATAATAATCAAATTAAACACACTCACACTACCATATAAATGTCTCTAATCGATTACAACTCACAATTCCAACTGAAACTAACACAATCATCGAATTCAATCACCCCATTGCCGCGACCTGCAACCCAATCGAAATCCATGTTCTAAGCTAAATTAATCAAAATTATAAGAGGGCTTTTAATCATAAGGTCCTGTGGAAACTTCCTGTGCAACCAATTGGATTAACATCATCATTTGAGCATCCATCAATTACTTCGTCAGTCGCGACCTGTTCATCGTGGTGTTCACCTTCAATTCGAAAGCAATCGGGTAAAATAAACACATAAGCATATACGAAATTACATGGTGAATCAAAGCCCCGTGTTTATTTCTGTAATCGTTGTTAATTTAATGTTCAATTTGATTCAAGAATAATCTAGGGTTCTTGATTTGGGGGAAATGCATTGGGGTTGTAATTATAAGTTTTAAAACAGGTTTCCTATCGCGGCTGTTGCCTTTGGTTCATCGGTTACACACTCATCTCCCATCCTTGAGGTCCCGGGTTCGAACTTGGGCACCCTCAACTATTTTTTTAAGGCTTTTTCAGCCTTTTAAAAATTACAGAAAATTTCTAAAAATTATAAAAATCATTTTTATAAACTTTGTTTATTTTTAAATCATCAAACATATTTTCTGCAATTTTTCTTTAAATTTAAATATTTATAAAATAATATAACAAAGATTATTTTTTTTGTTAATTCCTATAAAATGGATTTCTTAATTATGGTTTAAAATAATAAATCATTATGGGTCCAAACGCTATCTTTAGTTAAAATTAAATTTTTCCTACTTTAAATAATTATTGAAATTAATTACACTTTACATTAAACTTTATTCGTTACTATAAAAACTTTAATTACGTTAAATCTATTTAAATGATAAAACACCATTCATTAAAATACAAGTGATTCCATTATTAAGTCTTATCTAAGTATATAAATTAATAAAAACTCCAAATCCCAATAGAAACCCTAATCCATTCCCATATCTCATATCATTCTTATTCTAATTCGAGACGTCGATCCGTAGGTTGCTCGTAAGAACATCGTTGGTGCCTAATCTATTACCGTTCAAATTTAAATCTCATCAATCAAGGTGAGTTTATAGCCCCACTTTTACTTTATACTATTTTTGGGGGAGAGAAACATGTTGCTTTCATAAACGTTACATTACATTGGGTTTTTGTAATACCGCATATACATGATACTATGGTGTTATACTTTGCCCTTCAGACCGTTAATATGCAAATAGCCAGGTGATTGTTAGTAGATCTACTGGGATTGACATACCCCGCCCGGGCTAGTCGCGCTAGCATGACTGGAGGTCAAACGGGTGAACGATTAGCCTGTTTTACAGTGTTGTGGTGGGGAAAACACAGCCGGGCCTACATTATTACTATTGATTACATGTCATCTCGGTCGCGACTTCATACACATAGTGATTGCTATGGGCTAGCTACCCATTATATGCTTTGATTACTAAATCCGGGAATTTCATTACTGATACTTACTGTTTTCTGATAAATCTGTGAACTCACCAGTCTTGAACTGACTTTTGCATGTTTTCTCTCAGGACATTGATGTGGTATGTTTAGGAGCACAGCATCCACTGCATGTCATTCCGCATTCATCCCAAACTGTTTTCAAGATTTAATTTCATTTACTTTACATAAATTGGATTGGGCGCGTGTTTGCAAGTTTCAAAACTATTGTTAAATGTTTTCCTTTTTTCGCTACCGCAATACTTAAATACAAGTTCGTTTATTTCATTATTACTAAGTAACTTATATGATTTGTAATTGTTGAGTCGTTTGGTGTAACTGATGCTTATCTGAGATCCTGGTTATGTCACACGCCTAGCGGTAAAACCCCGTTTATAGAAATTGAGGGTGTGACAGTTCTAAGCCCATTTCAAATGTTTGGTTTTAACATTCAGGCTAGTACACATATGATGATAAATGAATTGAATGTTTTAGGACCAGAACTGTGGTCATGATGTTTATACATTTCTAACAGCTTGTGAGGCTGTTAGGGTAAAGTTGGGGGGAATGAATGATTATCTGAACATTGTTAATCATTACGTGATGGTAATGATTCCAATGGGTCAGATAGTGTGTGAAGATAGATGAAAATATATTAAAACTGGTGCTAAAAGAATGAATGTGTGGTGTGTGTAAATTAATGTGATAATATTGGCAATAAGTAAAGAAATTGTTTTGATGTAATATAAATCTCAACAGGCCAGTTAGGGTAAGATGCCTGTGTGTGTAGACTGTATAATGAGAAGGAGTGATGACGATCAGTCAGCTTTGTGAACATCTTGTGGTGACGACCCTAGATGATTAAATTGGCATCCTATTGGATGAGAGTTAATAATTACAGTTTCTAGATATGGGAAACTGACAGTTTCTAAATGTGGGAAACTAACAGTTTCTAAATGTGGGAAACTGAAGTCTGGTGGGACGAGTCCGGTGGGACAAAGTAAAGATAAAGTTGATTTTATTATATTGCCAATATAAATATGATTTTTGTATATGATGAGATGTTGTTAATGTTTTAATAAAAATTTAGAACTCACCAGTTTATCTGATGTTTTGAGTGTGTTATATGTGTGCTAGGTAAGGAAGGATCCTCTAGTAATAGAGGAAAACAAGCTTGAGTTGGATCAGGATGCTATCCCAAGGCGATTGCTGGCATAGGATAAGAGTCATGTGTAATAATGTAAAGCAGATGTTTACGTAAAAGTCTTAATATGTAAAATGTTTTAAAAGTTGGGTTAATATGTAATGTTGTCTAGTCTTCCGCTGTAAATAGAAGCTCTGATTTGTGTTTAAAATATTAATCCAACTATGTGACGTGCCTCCGGTATCCTCCCGGGTTTAGGACGTCACAGGTTGGTATCATAGCAATAGTTAAAGGGATCTAGTGTCTTAATAACTAGACTTTAACTAGAAAATAGATATGCCAGCAGGGATAGCTAGGTAGAATAGTTATTAAAACAAGAGAAGGTGATAGGACAAACATGAGAATGAATAACGAGAAAAGAAAAAGTAAAGTAAACAATTAATAGTAATTGGCCAACATTATTAATAATTTACTTTACTTATAGTATTCTGGTTATATACTTACATGCGAATACCGAATAATCCTGATCTCGTTTTAATAGGTTATGGCTGATAGGGAGAGTGAAAGAATGCAACGTGGAACCTCGGAATGAAATGTTGATGAAAGCACAGAGGTGCTTAGTATGACTAGACAGCAATTTCGTGATGCAATTGCTGAGGAGGTTCGTAAGGCCTTGAATGTAGCTTGACCTGATGAGAATAGGAATATTGATAAAGCTGAGAGGTCTAGTGAGAAAAAGGGAGTTACGTATAGTCAATTTAAAGAATGTAATCCTCCACAGTTTTCTGGGGCTATGGATGTGGTAGCCATTTATAAATGGCTTCGTGAAATGGAAGCCGTGATCAAGTTGAGTGAGTGTAGGGAGGATCAGAAAGTGAAGTTTGCAGCCCACTCATTTGTAGGCGAGGCTCTGTATTGGTAGGATACGATTATCCAAACGTTAGGCGAGGAGACTACTGACAAAATGTTATGGCCTGAATTTAGAAAGTTGGTGTCAGATAAGTTTTGTCCGAAAGGTGAGATGGATCAAATAGAGATGAATTTCCTACAGTTTCAGGCAGGTAATATGTCCCATAAGGAATACACGTCTAAGTTTGAAGAGATGACGAGATTGGTGCCACATTTAGTGGTCCCTGAAGAGAAGAAAATCTTGAGGTATACCCAGGGTTTGCCTCAGGAGGTTAGAAAGTTGGTTAGATCATCTGCTCCGAGTAGTTACCAGTTGACGGTGAACTTAGCTGCGGATATGTATCAAGAAGTTTATGGTTGTGATGTTGCTCCTGATGAAAGTAAAAGGAAACATGAAGAACCTGCAGCGCAGAGAAGATTGGAAAATTTAAGTTTTCCAAAAAATGGTAGGTTTGGAAGGGATCAATTCCAAAGGAATGTCAGAAATAACTTGTTTTAAATATGGAAAGTTAGGACATTATGCTAATAAGTGTGGTGAAGGTCTTCGTAGATGTTATGAATGTGGGGAAACGGGGCATATTCGAAGTGAATGTCCAAAGTTAGCAGTCAGAAAGCCTGAACCGGTTAGATCGATGAAAGGGTCAGGAGAAGGGTCGAGTGTGGCTAAGGGGAAAGCATATTCTATGTCAGCTAATGAGGCTAAAGCTTTGCCAGATGTAGTCTCAGGTACGTTTCTAGTTAATGGGATTCCAGCTAACGTGTTATTTGATTCCGGTGCGAGTGGAAGTTTCGTATCTGTTAATTTTTGCCCTATGCTTACATGTGAAATTCGACCATTAGAGGTAGCCTTTATAGTGGAAACTGCTAATGATAGATCTGGGATAATTAGTAGTATGATTGAGGGTTGTTTTATTGAATTAGAAGGATATAGATTGCCTGTTAAACTATACCCTATGGTGTTAGGGGGTTTGATGTAGTTTTGGGTATGGATTGGTTGGTGAACTATGAAGCTCATATTGTATGTAATAAGAAACTGATTCAATTGAGAGCGCCAGATGGGAAAACGATTTATGTATACGGCGATAGAGAAGAGTCAACTGTAAAGATAGTATCCATGATGAAAGCTGACAAGTTAATGAGCCGCGGGTGTGCATCTTATTTAGTATATGTGATCGATTCTCAAAAGCCTATGAAAAAGATAGAGGACATTCATTTGGTTAGAGATTTTATAGATGTGTTTCCAGAAGAATTACCGGGTATTCCTCCAGATCGTGAAGTTGAGTTTAGAATTGATTTAGTTCCGGGTGCTAAGCCAGTGGCTAAGTCACCTTACAGACTAGCTCCATCAGAATTGAAGGAATTAATGAAGCAAATTGAAGATTTGCTAGAAAGACATTTTATTAGACCCAGTTCTTCCCCGTGGGGTGCTCCAGTGTTGTTTGTAAAGAAGAAAGATGGGAGTATGCATATGTGTATCGATTACAGAGAATTAAACAAGTTGATGATAAAGAATAAGTATCCACTCCCAAGAATAGACGATTTGTTTGATCAGTTACAAGGAATCCACCCAACTTTTCACGTATCACAGTTGCGCAAGTGTCTAGCTGATGAAAATGCACACGTACCTTTAGATGATATAGAGGTGGCTGATAAGTTGAATTATGTTGAAAAGCCTACTGCTATAGTGGACAGAAAGATGAAGAGATTGAGAAATAAAACCATTGAGTTAGTTAAAGTACAGTGGTCGAATAAAAAGGGGTCTGATTTCACCTGGGAATCAAAAGACGAGATGAGAAGAGATTATCCCCAGTTGTTTGAATAGTTGGTTTCGGGGACGAAACCTATTTAAGGGGGAAAGAGTTGTAACATCCGGTTTCTAAATCCGGACTTGTAATTGTATTATAGTTAGGTTAATTAATTAAGTTGAGTTTATTTGTTAAGATTGGTGTTCAGTCGCATGACTTGCATACGAATGAACTTCAGTCGCACCCCTTGTCTGCGACTGAGATTCAATCGCACGAATCATAGGCGTATGGGTCAGTCACACGATTCAGTCGTGCGACTGAGTGTGAGGCGTTTAGATTGAATGTGGGGATAAGTAAGGCGGTTAAAAGAGTTTAAAAGCAGATTCCTATCGCATCATCTTCAATCCCTTGTTCCTTTTACACCCAAACACCCCTGCTCTTGCCAAATTGACTAAGTTAACTCCGTTTCGGTAAGTTTGAATGTCACGGATCAATTCTACTATATTGTAAGCTGTGTCTATGACTGAAACTGATCCAATAACACGTTTAAATCATTAATTTGGTCTGGTTCTTTTCTAAGTTAAAATCTGGGAATTCGGATCCGAGTTTTTGTGAAGTTTTGATAAAAAAATGATCCGAAACCATTGTAAACGATGTGTATATGATCTGTTTTCAATATAACATGATTTGAATGGTTAAAACTCAAATTTTGAGTAAGTTTGGATAAAAACGTCAAGAACACAGCTGCGGATCCGTTTCAGACGAATGGGCTGGCAGGATCTCAGCCTCTAGTTTGATCAATCAGATTGTTTTTGCAGCGGATTTAGCACGAAATTAGCACTTAAAGCAAGAACACAAGATATTTTGCATGTAAAAGTACAAACATAGAGAGAGAGAAAAGTTCTACGAAAAAGAAGATTTTCTATTACTCAACACGTTTCGGCACCTAATACAGCATGGTTCACCATCCTTTTATAGGCGGCAAAAGGATGGGTGATGATGTCACTTGACAGTGACATCAACCGATTATTAAACTTACAACTGATAGAACATAAAACTATTGAAGATGTCAACAGCTGGCATCTTCTTACAAAAGTGTTCTACCTATTACAAGTACTGAGAAGGAAACTACTGAAAAGCCTACAACGACTGAAGAATAAGCTCTTCAGTCGTTTATAACTACTGAACTATAACAGCTGAAGAACAAGCTTTTCAGCTGTTGTACAAACTACTGAAACTAAATATAAAACTACTGAAATGAAAAACCGTCACAACAACTGAAGAAGACTTCTTCAGCTGTTGTGACAAACTCTGAATCTTCAGCACTTGGTTCTTCAGACTTGGGCTTCAGATGATGTATCAGCTGATGACTTCAGTAGATGTCATCAGCTGTTATCCTCAGTCTTTGTCTTCAGACTTTGTGCATCAGTAGATGATCTTCAGTTCTTCAGTTCTTCAACTTTGATCTTCAGCACTTGTCTTCAGTACTTGAAATCTTCAGTACTTGTATGTTCAGTACTTCAGACTTCAGTACTTGTCTTCAGCACTTTAGATTCTTCAGCTGTTGTACTTCAGATCTTTGATCTTCAGACTTTGATTCTTCAGACTTTGTCAGAACAGCTGATGGGAGTCTTCAGCAGTTGTTGTAATGACATGTGGGACTTAGAGGTTTTCCTGATCTTGGCTCATTGGTTCTTTTGGTCCAACAAACTCCCCCTGAACCAATGCAGCCAAAACCTCTAATTATTTGTTGTCCCACTTATTGTTGGCATAAAGATTGGTCTATTTCCTTCTAGATCAGATCAAGAGTTGACCCTAATAAGCACTGGCCTGAGAGGTAGTCTCTAAGATTTGATTGGCTGAGTATGGATGGGAGCTCTATTTTGTGGAATTGGACACAGAGCTGTTGTCCCATCCATGAGATCTACCTCCCATGTATGAGCCGGTAGGATTCTCGGGTGTAGGCTTGAAGAAATATCATCTGCTCTTCTTTGGTTAAGTCTTCAGCCGCACCTTCGAATAACCCTTCCCGGCCATACAGCTCTGAGATAAACTTGACCTGTTTTCCATTCTTGAGCTCAACTGTTGTGACTTGCCTATATGCAAATTCATCTGGGTGTCTTCCTCCTAACAACAAGTTGAGCTCATCCCTATGGAAGTTCTCAAGCCTCTTATAGACTAAGCCCTTCCTCACCACCCTATTATCTAACATTTTTTGGGGTGGCTGCTTAGCTCTATAGGTTGTCTCGAACTCCTCTACTATCTCCCAGGGTGTTATTACAAGAGCCACAGAGATCACTTCATCTACGACTCTCTTAAGTTGGCTCTTGTATCTCACAGGAATGTCTTTCTTAACTATCCTGTGAGCCACCCTAGGATCAGGCCAAGTTCTCACTCTTTCCTTATCATATTGAAAGGTTTGCTTCAGAGTGAAGAGTCTCAGAGCCTCCTTCTTCATATTCATAATAGAAGTAGAAGCAGCATATGATTTGTCAATGCTTTTCAGCATTTCCTCATCGTGTAATCTTTGCTGCTCCTCTTCTTCTAATTTTACCCTCACAGTATCCATCTGTGAGGTGGGAGTGATGGTTTGAGGTTTGGCTTTGGGTAGAGAGATGACTGCTGAAAGGGGCAGTCTATCCTCCTCATCCTCCTCTTCTTCTTCTTCTTGCAGCCTCAACACCCTTCTCTTCTTCTTCAAGGGTGGATCATTGGCTGCGGGTTTTGATGGTGAAGGGGTTGGTTTTGTGGGTTGTGTTTGGGTGGTTGGTGTGGGAATGTTGGCAGGCACTGCTAGCAATCTAAAGATAAGAGATGGTTTGGTCCGTTTTGCTAGCAGTGTCCTGTTCCCAGCACTGGCTTCTGAGAGGGCCTCAGCGACCAGTCCTTTAGTGAAATCACCAGCTGAACAGATCTTGGTGGCTATAGCCAAGATTCTGTCCCTGGTCCATGCTTTGACATCAAGGACTGGCCTGCCCAGATACTTTGAAATGAATCTACTCATAGCCTCGAGTCTCTTTTTGTCCTCTTGGCTATAAGTAGACCATCGGTATTCAATCTCTCTCATTTCCATCTTTCTGATCTCCTGATCTAGCATGGCAGTGTCCATGTCAAAGCCTTGCCTGAACAGCTGATCAATGACAGAGTCCATTGATCTGCTTTGTTCAGCATCAGCCTCCTTGACAAGGGCTGCTAGGTCAGAGTCAACCCTCTCTCCTTCCTTCTCTCCCTTTTTCTTTTGATAAGTGGCACTAAAATCCTTTTGGATTCCAGCCACTTCAATATGCTCACTCTCCTCCCTCACCTTCTTCCCTTTCTTCTTCACCCTAACACTCTCCTCAGCCTTCTCCCTCTCAACTACCTCCTCTCTTTCTACTTCTAACTCCTCCTCTCCCCTCTTCCTCTTAGCTTGCACTGATGTCTCCCCCTTTTTGGGTGCATTGGTTGGGGTTTGACTATTAGCAAGCGCCTTAGCAATGGCAACCTCCACCATAGGTTGGATGAGAGTGGGAAGCCTCTCATCAATGGTTTTTATGACAATATCTGTTATTATGGGTGTGATGAGAGGCAGGGATTTCTGGAGGATAGCATCTAGCTGCTCAGGAGGGTTCTGTTCCTGAGAGCTAGAGCCAGAAGCAGGGGTAGGTGGCCGAGTTTGTGGGAGTGGCTCAGTGTTTATGAGACCTTCGGGTGAAGGTGCCATCTGTGGGTTTGTGGTGGCAGATGGACTTCTATCTTGAGTCATTTGAGCAAGCAGCTTTTTGAGTCTGCTTATCTCATCTTCTAAGATAGTGTTTTGAGCGACTACATCAAAGAAGAAGCTCAGGTCATCATCAGTGTGAACTGAATCACCTGACCTCCTTACTGTGTCAGGATATACATGCTCTGAGTGTGGCTCAGAAGTAGCATGTGCCCCTTGGTATTGGTACTGGGGACTTCCACCTCCGGATTGGATCCATCATCGGCAGTTGCCTCTGGTGAGGTCTTATTGATGTTACCAGCTTCACCCTGCTCAGATGTTGATGCAGAGGAAGTGGCAGCCTCACAAGGATGTCCTATCTCCCTAGCCACACTGGGAGATTGGACATGTGATTCTCTGTGCTGTGGGCTCCCACCGGCACTTGTGTCCACCCTCTCTTCGATCGGAGTCTCCCCAGTTGTAACAGGTTTCTGGGGAGAGGGTGGAGTGCTCAGGTGGGTCAGCACTTGGGCGATTGTTAAGGTAGGGCTTTGTGGGGCGGTTTCAGTGGGAGATGGGCTTGAAGCAAAGTGCACATGGGGAGGACTGTGCATTTCAATGGCAGTCTTCTCAAGTGAGATAGACCCCAGAAGTGTGGCTGCCCCAGAAGTGGTTGCATCAGGCTCCTGTTGAGAGGAAGCCTGTGCGGTTGTGGTGGGTGGAGTCGTGGTAGCTGCTGGGAGAATCGAACCAGCAGCCACATCCTGCCTTTGTGTTGCAGGGGCATCCTCAGGGGACTCATTTCCCTAAGTAGCCTTTTTGGGCTTCTTTTTGGTTTTTGGTTTGGTGGGGACTTTGGATTTGGAGGTAGAGGCTGTGGGTTCCTGCTGCGTGGGTTTTTGCAGCCGGCCAACCTGTTTTAGTGTGTGTTCGGTGTTGTGCCTGGAGTATACCTCGGCTAGAACAGCCATGGCAGGGACCCCAGTGCCAACATGTCCCTCAGCTTGAAGCTGGTCTTCTATCATGGCCATAATGAACCTAGGATATAAAATCCATCGGTTTAAAACAGGTTTAGCAGCCATGTCTTTGAGTTCCAAAAAAATATAATGTCAGTTAAGTTCAGTGGTTGTTTCTCAAAGATAGAATATAATACCTGTTGCCACCTTGTTGACATCTGGTCCCATGAAGAGGTTTTGGGGGCCAGACACACGTTCACCATATGAAAAATTAGGCGTTGAGGGTCTGGGAAGTGTTTCTTCAACAAGGTGGTGTCAGAGAGGTCGCCCTGATAGTCGTTGGCTGTGAAAGAGAGATCAAGGGTGCCTTTGGGGTAAGAGGTTGGGTAGGTGGCATCCTCCAGCTTTAGGGTTTGGCGCAAAGTAGCTGGAGTGATAACCACTGGGTGGTTGTTGACGGAGGACCGGAGAGAGACCTCGCCATCTTGCTCTCCGGTTTGGACGGTGATATTTGTCCAGAACTCCGTCAGGGAGTCGGTGTAGATGGTGGGGTTCAAAAGAAATGCCGTTTGGTAAGATGAGTCGGTCATAAGATCGACGGCATGGTGAAATTTTGGCCATAATGGCGATTTGGTGAGATGATCGACACAGTTGTGTCGAGGTTTGAGTTGCATGGTCGCCATTAATGGTGTATGCGAAGTTCAGAGGTTTTGAAAAGTTAGGTCAATTGAAGAGTAAATGCTCTGAAGGTTGGGTATTTATAGGGTAGGGCAAAGGCTAAAAGAAAACTACTGAAGGTTTTGGTGTTAGTTATCAGTTGTTGAAACTACTGATGACGTGGTTTTAACCTTCAGTGGTTATAACATCTGAGGACTTGGTGTTAGTCTTCAGTAGTTGAAACTACTGAAACCTTGGTTTTGTCCTTCAGATGTTGTAAACGGCTGAAGACTTGTTGTCAGTTTTCAGTAGTTATAAACTACTGAAGACCAAGTTTTCATCTTCAGACGTTGTAACAACTGAAGACTTGGTGTTAGTCTTCAGTAATTGTAAACTACTGATATCAGTAGTTGTGAACTACTGAAGACATGGTATTGTTTCAGTTGTTGTAAACAACTGAGGACTTGGTGTTAGTCATCAGTAGTTGTGAAACTACTGAAGACATGGTTTTGTCCTTCAGTTGTTTGGGTATGAAACAGCAGCTGTTGGCATCAGCTGATGAGAAATTACTCATCAGCTGTTTCCGTCAAATCAGTTGTTTCATGCTAGCCTCTACTCTTACTCATCAGCTCTTTGGCTGATTTTCAGATGTTTCATTGACCCTTCAGCTCTTGTGAATATTTATGCCTTAAGCTCTTGTGATCAGATGTTCATAAGTGCTGATGAAATACTCTTCAGAGCTGGTGAACAAATTTTGTCTTCAGTACTTGTGTAAATTACACATCAGTACTTGTGAGCAAAATTTGTTCTTCAGTACTTATTTGTTTGAAAATCATACATCAGTAGTTGTAATCCACCTCACTACATCAGTTGTTTTCAACAAATAATGTACATCAGTACTTTGAAGCATTTTAGTCTTCAGTAGTTGTGAAAGAGCTGAAGACTAAATTACTCATCAGTACTTATATTTGACCTTTGCTCATCAGTAGTTGTGAGGTAAGAGCAGCAGCATTGGTCAAATTATTCTAGCTGCAGCATACCAAGCCTTAGTACCAAATTTTGGAATGTAGCACTATCTAAAGGCTTAGTAAAAATGTCTACAAGCTCATCAGCACTAGGCACAAACTTAGGATCAATCAGACCTTTTTCATAGCAATCCCTGATAAAATGATATCTGATCTCTATATGTTTGGTCCTAGAGTGCTGGACTGGATTTTTCACAATACAAAGAGCTGAAGCACTATCCATTAGTAATGGAGTCTTAGTCTCAGTAATGCCATAATCCAGAAGTTGGTTCTGAAGCCAGAGTATCTGAGAGGTACAACTTGCAGCAGCAATGTACTCAGTTTCAGCAGTGGTTGTAGCAATTGATGTTTGTTTCTTACTCTGCCAAGAAACTAAACAATTGCCTAGGAATTGGCAACCACCAGAAGTGGATTTTCTGGTGACTTTGCATCCTGCATAGTCACTATCAGAGAAAGCAACTAATTTGCAAGAATGCCCAGTTGAATACCAAAGACCTAGTGATTGGGTACCTTGCAGATATCTAAAGATCCTTTTGACTGCAATCAAATGGGATTCTTTAGGTGCAGCCTGAAATCTAGCACAAGCACATGTTGCAAACATGATGTCTGGCCTAGAAGCTGTAAGGTACATCAAGGACCCAATCATACATGTGTAAAGGGTTTCATCAACCGCTTTACCTTTCTGATCTACATCTACTTGTGTGATGCTGCTCATGGGAGTAGAACAGGGCTTACAGGTTTGTAAATCAAACTTATTCAACAACTCTTTGGTATATTTGGACTGATGGATGAAGATTCCATCATCCTATTGTTTGATTTGCAAACCTAGAAAGAATTGTAATTCTCCCATTGCACTCATTTCAAACCTTAGCTTCATGAGCTTTGTAAATTCATCACACAACTTTGGATCAGAGGATGCAAAGATGATGTCATCTACATAAATTTGAACAAGGAGCTTATGTTGTCCCACAGTCTTAATGAATAAGGTTTTATCAATGGTGCCTCTAGTGAACTTATTCTCTAAAAGAAAAGTTGATAGTGTCTCATACCAAGCTCTAGGAGCTTGCTTCAGCCCATAAAGAGCCTTATCAAGCTTGTACACCCAATCAGGATGTTTATTGTCCTCAAAGCCTGATGGTTGACACACATAAACTTCTTCTTTTATTTTTCCATATAAGAAGGCACTTTTGACATCCATTTGATAAACCTTAAGACTGTGAAAGGCAGCATAAGCTAAGAATAGTCTGATTGCTTCCAGTCTGGCCACAGGAGCAAAGGTCTCATCATAATCGATGCCTTCCTCTTGTGCAAACCCTTGAACAACTAGCCTGGCCTTGTTCTTGACAATTTGGCCCTTCTCATCTGTTTTGTTCCTAAATACCCACTTGGTGCCTATAGCACACTTACCTTGGGTAATGGAACAAGCTCCCACACTTGCTGTTTCTTGAACTGAAGAAGCTCAAGCTGCATAGCTTCCACCCATCTATTGTCTCTTAAAGCAACATGATAGTTCTTGGGCTCTTGCTGACTGATGAAGAGAGCATAGAAGCAGAAGTTGGACAATTGATTCCTGGTTGAAACTCCAGCATTGATATCACCAATGATTTGAGATGTGGGGTGATTCTTGAGCTCTTGATAGACTATAATATCTATGCAAGTGTTTGTAGACCCATCAACAGCAACAGATGGTGATGGAGATTCCTGAAACCATGTAGAAGATGGCAGCTCAAATGAAGTAGAGCAAGCAGAAATCTCATCGGCATTTGTAGTGGATGGAGCTGCTGAGGCTACAGGAGTATCAGGTTCAGTGGACTCAGGCAGGTTGTCACTAAACCTGAAGAGGTGAGTACTAACTGCATCATCATCAGTACCACCAGGTGGAGATCTGTTGACAGGCTCAACAGCTGGAGGTTAATAAGGAACATATTGTAGTATGTCCAGATCAAACAACTCCACAGGGTTTTGTGGAATCTTGTCCTTTGGAGATTCATTGAACTTAACATGCAGAGTTTCTTCAACTATCTTTGTTCTACAGTTGAAGACTATGTATGCCTTGTAAGTTGATGAATAACCAACAAAATACCCTGCATCCACCTTACTAGCAAACTTCTGGAGTGGGTTGCTAGTGTTGAGAATGAAACATGGACACCCAAAGGCTCTAAAGAATGAAATCAGAGGAGCCAAATGATGAAGAACTTCATAAGGAGTCTTCATCAACCTCTTATTCACTAAAGCTCTATTCTGTACATAGCAAGCTGTATTGACAGCTTCAGCCCAAAAGGTCAGTGGCAACCCTGAGTCAGCCAACATTGACCTTACTGCTTCAATGAGAGTCATGTTCTTTCTCTCCACCACTCCATTCTGCTCAGGAGTTCTAGGAATACTAAACTGCCTTTTAATTCCCTTGGACAGGTAGAAGTCATCAAGTGTGTGGTTTCTAAACTCTGTTCCATTGTCACTTCTCACACACTTGACCTGTAGGGAATACTGCTTTTCTACAAATAACATAAACTTCATGATAGTCTTGGCTGCTTCATCCTTGTAGTGCAAGAAGAAAGTCCATACAAACCTAGAATAATCATCCACAATTACCAGGCAGTATTTCTTCTTTGCCATGCTCATCACTCTGACAGGACCAAAGAGATCCATGTGCAGGAGCTGCAAGCAGGCAGTGGACTTTGGTTCTTCTATTAAAGGGAATGAAACTTTGTGTTGTTTTCCTTTCAAGCAAGCAGTGCAGTCATCTTCACACTTGAACTCCTTCAGAGGCAATCCTCTTACTAAACCATGGCTTATCAGCTGATTCATGTTCTTGAAATTAACATGACCCAGCCTTCTATGCCATAGTGTAGACTCTTGAGGAGAGGCCTTGGAGAATAGGCAAGGATGGCCTTTTAGATCTATCTTTTTGGAAAGATCTAAGGCATACACTCTTCCTATCCTGTTGGCCTTCAGGAGAGTGTGTTCATCCAACACCTTGTCAATCAAACTCAGAACTTTGGATGACAGAATCCGACAGTTCTGGCTTGTGAAAAGGGCAACATGGCCTTTGTCACACATTTGACTGACACTCAAGAGGTTGTACTTGAGATTCTCCACATGGTTAACATCATCAAACCTTATTTCCCCATTGGAAAAAAAGCCTTTTCCGATGATGTAACCCTTTGCAACATTGCCAAAGGAGACAAATCCCTTCTTTCCTTGAGAGTAGTCATTAAGAAGGGAGCTGCTTCCTGTCATGTGCATAGATCCTCCACTGTCTACATACCAGATGCTTCTTTGGCATGTTGAAGAACCCTGCAAACATAACCACATGTTAGTTAGTCTTAGAGACCCAAACCTGTTTGGTTTTGGGTCTGTTCTCAGCTGCAGGTGCAGCACTAACAGGTGTGTTATATGTGACAGCCTGAGGTGAAGAAGATGGTGCAGAAGAGGAACCCTTTGGCTTGGACTTCCTTTTCTGTGGTTTCAACATAGGAACATCTAAATGGTTGACTCTTCCCATTAGTTGCTGAACCATCATCACCAGCTGTGTCTGATTCTGTGATAAGGCTTTCAGCTCTTCAGACACATTGAAGTTTGCTGATGATGGATTCCTATGTTGTACCATCTTTTTCTGAGCAACCTCAGTTGTTGCCTGAGTAACCCCTACCTTCTTTTTAGATTTAGCTTTGGGCTTAGGGATTTTAGGCTTGGATGTTGCTAGTACAAACTTGGTTTTAAACTCATTCTTCATTTTATTGATGTCCTCATTGATTTTCTCCTTCTGTTTGAGTTTGGAACCCCTTTTGTACCAGCAATCATCAGTAAGATGATTGAACAAGCCACATATCTCACATGGCTTCTTCTTCATCTTATGCTGATCATCAGCTAAAGAGGATAAAACTGCTGAAGACTTGTTCTTCAGCTGTTTGCTATCAGTACTAGCAGTTTTCTTCCTAGTGCCTGCTTTCCTGGTATCCTCTTTAGCTGTCTTCAGACATTTCCTGCTATTAGTTTTCTTCTCTTTAGTGCTAACAGTAGTTGAGGTTTGAACTTCAGATGTTGTCACTTGCTCTCCAGTACCTTCAGTACTTCTAGTGACAACACCTGAGTTCATCAGCCTTTTGGTCATGTGACAGTCAGCATTTGAACCATCAGCTGTTATAGCATCAGCTGATTGGTTTTGGCATGAGTTAATGCTAACTTCTATCTCTGATGATGCTGAATCAGAAGATAGTAGGTCACATGATGAGAAGGATTGGTTATTGCTCTCCCCATCAGATTTAACTTCGGCTCTTGAAGTGAAATCTGTAGGAGGAGCAGTGTGATTATAACCAATGCCAAACTTCACATTGGAAGCTGATTGCTTACTAAGAAGCATTTCAAAACCCTTGCATGATTGCACCCATCGATCACACTCAACTTGGGTGGTTGCAAGAGTTTCCTTGAGGTCTCTGTACTTCTCTAGAAGTACATCTTCCCTAGCTTTATCATCTTTGATTTGACATTTAAGCTTGTAAATCTCATCATTTTTCTCTTTTAGAGCAACCTCAAAATCAGCTTTTCTTTTGGAAATAGTGTGCCCTAGCTCAAGATTTTTATCTATTAAAGCTACTTTTGCTTCTCTAATAGAAGCAAATGCTGCTATGCAAGATTCAGAACAAAGCTTGGCTTTAGCCTCAGTGGATACCTACGATGAGGCATTGGATGATAACCCTTCAGCAGAATCAAGGGCCATCAGAGCAAGATTTCCAAAAGGATGATCACCACCATGTTGACCAGCATCTTGGAGTAGTTGTTCCTGACCAGATAGATCATCTGGTAGACTACTCTAGTCAACAACACTTGGGGTGAAGAAGCTGTGTTGTTGAGGTTGTGTGTGATGATGAGATTGGGAAGATTGAGGCTCAGGAAGATCATGAGGTGGTTGAGCCGAGGGTGCTTGAGTTTGACTAGGCTGAGGCACATAGTAACAGGGGTAAGGATATGGCATATGACCCTGAGGCACAAAATAAGCAGGTGGTGCCTATGCTTGTGATGGATGACCAGAACTGGAGGAATGTTGCCCTCTGTGCTGTGAACTATTGCTGGGAAAAGTCACAAAGGGTGCAGAGGAGTTAGATCCAGATGATCTACACTCTCTAGAAAAATGTCCAAGCCTTTGGCACTTGTGACACCTCAACTTGCTCTTGTCAAAACCAATTTTGGTTTTGCCAGAGAGTCCAGGGAATTTCCTACCAGTTCTCTTGTAGAACTTTTGAGATCGGATATTTATCATTGCCATTTGGTTTAAAATATCCATCTCTTCCAGATCATCATCTGGAATGCCCTTCAAGTCCTCCATCAGAAAACACAAGTTGTCACCACTATCTCCTGAACTACTAACACCAACAAAAGCTTGTTCTGAGTTGGTAGAGAAATCAATATGCTCATAATAAGAACTTTCTGATGCAGCATATTCTGACTCCTGACTTATGAAGGCAGCATTTCCTTGAACAAAGTCATCAGCGAGCTTGCCAGAGGTGGACAACTTCCTTTTTTGCTCTATCTCTCTCTCAAATGTGAGCAGTTTCCCATGAAGTTGGGTGAGAGATAGAGTTTCCAGATTTGCACTGGACCGTAGGACAATGGTATAAGTGTCCCATCTCTTAGGCAGTGATCTGAGGAACCTGTTGTTCATATGGCTGTTGGAGTACTCTTGTTTGACCATCTTCAGCTCAGAAATCAAACAAGAGAACCGCTCAAACTGTTGGGTCAGAGTCTCACCCTTTCTATAAGAGAATGTCTCATATTGTTGGGCGAGGATTTCCCTATTGTTTGCTAAGACCGAATCATGTCCTCCAAATTGTTCCTTTAGAGCAACCCATAGGTCATGAGCAGTCTCATGATGCAGGAGCCCTGAGTAAATCTCGTTAGGAATAGCCATGGCTAAAATTCCATGGGCTCTAGCATCAATTTCGAATAGCTTGAGATCTTCGTCCGAATATTGTTCAGGTTTCTTCAGAACCTGTTCATTAGATTCAGGGACACTCACCATAGGCTTGTATGGTCCATGCACCACTGACTTCCAACAACCAACACTGTTGACAGACAAGTGGTGAAGCATACGTCTTTGCCATATGTTATACTCGTTCCTCACAAGCATCGGAGGCTTGGTTGAGGAACCAGTGTTGTGAGGATCGTTAGTTAGTGTCTTCATCTCAGGTTTTAGTTAAAAACAAGTTTAAGCAAAACAAATGTAGCTCTAAACCACCAGAGAACCTCAAGATTTTGGCCAGAAACAGCAGAAACTCACTCTCTATGGCTAATTCTTGCAAATTGCTAATTCGATCAAACGTAGAGATCAAAAGAGCAGTTTCAAATGATCAATAGTGAAATCGATCAATGATTAACCCGCTCTGATACCATTTGACAGGATCTCAGCCTCTAGTTTGATCAATCAGATTGTTTTTGCAGCGGATTTAGCACGAAATTAGCACTTAAAGCAAGAACACAAGATATTTTGTATGTAAAAGTACAAACATAGAGAGAGAAAAGTTCTGCGAAAAAGAAGATTTTCTATTACTCAACGCGTTTCGGCACCTAATACAGCATGGTTCACCATCCTTTTATAGGCGGCAAAAGGATGGGTGATGATGTCACTTGACAGTGACATCAACCGATTATTAAACTTACAACTGATAGAACATAAAACTACTGAAGATGTCAACAGCTGACATCTTCTTACAAAAGTGTTCTACCTATTACAAGTACTGAGAAGGAAACTACTGAAAAGCCTACAACGACTGAAGAACAAGCTCTTCAGTCGTTTATAACTACTGAACTATAACAGCTGAAGAACAAGCTTTTCAGCTGTTGTACAAACTACTGAAACTAAATATAAAACTACTGAAATGAAAAACCATCACAACAACTGAAGAAGACTTCTTCAGCTGTTGTGACAATCTCTGAATCTTCAGCACTTGGTTCTTCAGACTTGGGCTTCAGATGATGTATCAGCTGATGACTTCAGTAGATGTCATCAGCTGTTATCCTCAGTCTTTGTCTTCAGACTTTGTGCATCAGTAGATGATCTTCAGTTCTTCAGTTCTTCAACTTTGATCTTCAGCACTTGTCTTCAGTACTTGAAATCTTCAGTACTTGTATGTTTCAGTACTTCAGACTTCAGTACTTGTCTTCAGCACTTTAGATTCTTCAACTGTTGTACTTCAGATCTTTGATCTTCAGACTTTGATTCTTCAGACTTTGTCAGAACAGCTGATGGGAGTCTTCAGCAGTTGTTATAATGACATGTGGGACTTAGAGGTTTTCCTGATCTTGGCTCATTGGTTCTTTTGGTCCAACATGGGCTCAGTCGCATGCCTCAGTCGTATGAATAAGAGTCTAGTCATGCGACTGAGTGCGAATAAAGGTTCAGTCGTGCGACTGAGAACCCAGACGCCTGGTTAAAAGACCGAATGAAGACGAGTGATCACTATGCACGAATGGGGACTCTGTCGTGCGAATGAATGGTCAGCCGTACGACTGGAGGTTCAGCCGCATGATTCAAATATATGGTTCAGTCGCATGAGGTCCATTCGCACGATTGGATGTTCATCCGCATTGATGTTCCTCCGCATAGGTCCAGTCGCATGAGTGCTCATTCGCATAAGTGTTCATTCGCATAGAAGTCTTGTTTGAGAATAGTTTACTGAATCAAGGTTTGTTGCTTTAGATATACCTTGATTAGAAGAAGGACTAGGTATCTCGTGTACGTGGATTGTGTAGATTGTCGTGAGGAAGTTAATAAGGTGAGTTCTAAGCCCTTTTCAAATGTTTGGTTTTAACATTCGGGCTAGCACACATATGATGATAAATGAATTGAATGTTTTAGCACCAGAACTGTGGTAATGATGTTTATACATTTCTAACATCTTGTGAGGCTGTTAGGGTAAAGTTGGGGGGAATGAATGATTATCTGAACATTGTTAATCATTACGTGATGGTAATGATTCCAATGGGTCAGATAGTCTGTGAAGATAAATGAAAATATATTAAAACTGGTGCTAAAGAATGAATGTGTGGTGTGTGTAAATTAATGTGATAATATTGGCAATAAGTAAAGAAATTGTTTTGATGTAATATAAATCTCAACAGGCCAGTTAGGGTAAGATGCCTGTGTGTAGACTGTATAATGAGAAGGAGTGATGACGATCACTCAGCTTTGTGAACATCTTGTGGTGACGACCCTAGATGATTAAATTGGCATCCTACTGGATGAGAGTTAATAATTACAGTTTCTAGGTATGGGAAACTGACAGTTTCTAAATGTGGGAAAATGAAGTCCGGTGGGACGAGTCCGGTGGGACAAAGTAAAGATAAAGTTGATTTTATTATATTGCCAATATAAATATGATTTTTGTAAATGATAAGATGTTGTTAATGTTTTAATAAAAATTTAGAACTCACCAGTTTATCTGATGTTTTGCGTGTGTTATATGTGTGCTAGGTAAGGAAGGATCCTCTAGTAATAGAGGAAAACAAGCTTGAGTTTGATCAGGATGCTATCCCAAGGCGATTGCTGGCATAGGATAAGAGTCATGTGTAATAATGTAAAACATATGTTTATGTAAAAGTCTTAATATGTAAAATGTTTTAAAAGTTGGGTTAATATGTAATGTTGTCTAGTCTTCCGCTGTAAATAGAAGCTCTGATTTGTGTTTAAAATATTAATCCAACTATGTGACGTGCCTCCGGTATCCTCCCGAGTTTAGGACGTCACAAAAACAATGTTTATTTTTTTTGGAAAGAAAATTTAGAAACAAAAGTTCAAAACTTGATATAAGTTTTTATTACTTATAGCTTTTACTAATACGTTATTTTTATCGTATCTTATTTTAGAATATAACTTTATACTTCATATATACAATTAATTTTTATTTAATTTTTCAGCATAATAAAAGAGTAACTTAGGGGTACACTTGACAAATTATTAGGCTCGCTAAGTTCGTTTTTTTGACTCTATCTTCTCGTAAATAATTACTTATATTAAAAAAGGTTAAATAATTTTAATTGTTTTTAGATTACAAATTTTTTTAATAAATTAAGAAAGATGTTATTTTATTAATGTTATTTCTAGAAAACAAATTTTTATAAAATAAGAAACTTTTTTAAAACATCAAACTTCTTTTAAAATTTGAAATATTTTAAAATTGATGTTTTAAAAAGTAACTTTTTAATAAACTAAAATTAATAAAAATTAGAAGCTATAATAAGAAATTTTAAAAAATGACATTTTTAATACAGTTTGTTTTGAAAAAATGTTAATTTTTTTGGAAAAAAGTTTAAGAACAAAATTACAAATCGATATCATTATTTTATTAACTTATAGTTATTACTTTTATGTAATCCTAATCATATCTTATTTTACAATATCATTTTATACTTCGCTATGACAATAAATAAAAGAAAATAATTTTCTTTGGTTGTATATTTCGCTATGACAATAAATAAAAGTTAAAATCAATCTCTGTCGAGAGTCGATTTGTACTTAAATGAGCCGGTTTTTACGCTTAGTTAGCTTTATGTCGTCTTATCACAAGTCAAGAGTGGAAATGGATTGAAACTCTTAGGTTTATATAATGATACAAACCTACTAATGTTGCAACAAATATAGTTTAAAAGTAGGTTTTTACGCATTTGTGACGTTATGATCGAATGTTGTTATATCTTATTTAATATGTAACGCACTTGGTTTTATTTATGTTTTTGTGTTATTTAATAATTAACTCCTCCCCTGTGACAACCCTAAAACTTTATTTATAATACTACGATTATATTTACGTTACGATCACATTAATATTATGATTAGTATGTATATATTTATGGAGTATACGTACGCATGTTTGCATGCATGCATATATATTAAAAATTTACGTATGCAGGTATGCATATACATAGCAGAAAAGTTCATATACATGTATATACACCAAACTTTACGTATGCATGTTTACCTGCATATATGTATATGAAAATTTAGGTATGCATGTATGTATATATATGTGGGAAAGTTTTGTATGATTGTACGTTTAGCATAACATATATGTTTATTTATTTGTACATGTAGTATATTATAAATACACATATATGTATATACACATTAAGAAAATCAAGTAAATATGTTTTGCATGTATGTATATATACGTATAATCTACTTATATAAAGCCACTTATGCATATATCTAGGAATACATCTATATATATGTGTGTATATATATATATACATACTAAAACCAAAATAAACAAAACTAAATCAAAACTCTAAACTAAAAACCTAAAACCAACACTCAACCCCTCGGTTAACACCACCAAACCACCACCCAAAACCAATACCCCATACCACCACCCTACCATCCGAAACCACCATCATACCACCCGAAACCATCACCCAAAAACCACCACCTTGACTAAGATACCTTGCTTTCACACCACCCTAACTTGCCACCACATCACCCTAATCATTTCTATAGGAATAAGGTGGCAACCCTCGGCAATTCCTTGGACTCCAAGAACCATCCTCTAAACCGCCATCTTGACACCTCACATTCACACCATACCCATCTCCTTAATCACCACCTAGCCAAACCACCACCCTAGTCATCAAACTCGGTACTATGGAGGTTGCTAACATCAACACCTAAGCTACACAAGGCTGCATCATTACCAAGGGATGTGGCAATCCCAAAGACCACTATTGACACCTTCCATTCACACTCTTACAAACCACCACGTAGCACCTAAGTTGGTCACCTAAGCAACTCTATATTGGATGATTCATCCAAGCTATAAGGACACCTAAGGAGCATGCATATGAGGGCGTTGGAACAAAGGCAATATCATACCCTTGGCTCCTACACAAACAAACCCACAACCATCAAACACCTTCCTCCTCTCTCTCTCGGGTTCATTACAAAACACACCACCATCACTCGACCACAACCAACTCCAGCATCACCACACTTGATTACCACCTTCTACCCCTCTCACTCTCGGTTTTCATTTCACCAACCACACCACCATCGCCAACCAACAACACAACAAACAAACAACCATACCACACCAACACCATCAACCGTAACACCACCTTCTCCACCACATCACTAACCACGATCATAACCACCTTCACAGCTCTTTCTCTCGGTTCTAAAGCAGCCAACACCATTCAAAAAGGTGTAGTTTACTAGTTCTTTTATATTTTGTTACATATGTGTTATAAAACACATATATAATTAAGTTTTGGTATTAAAACACTAAAACCAATCTTGGAAGTATTTTTAAGTTCCTTAATCACAAGTAATGAGTTACAAAAACTCAAGAAAACTTGTGATAAAAAGGATACTCTCATTTACAAAAATTAAATCTTAAAATTATTAAGAAAATCTAGAAAAATATTAAACAAATGCAATTGTGGGAATAAACATTGAAAAATTCTTATTAATATACTGAAATATTTTTCTGGAAACTTTGACAAAATTTTGATAAGTAAAACAAATTATGTGAATTATTTTAAATAATGAAAAATAGAGAAAATATCAAAAATATAAATAAATTTGGGAAAATTCTGATAAATTCACCATTTTGATCCTTTGAACTGTAAAAGTATCTAGAATTATTTCAGAATTTATTTCCTTATTATAATTAAGATATGAATTTTTATGTATTCTGCAATAGAAAAATAAGAATAAATAATTAAATTATATAATAAATTATGAGAAAATAATGGATATAATAATAAATTTTTAACTAAAGAATATATAAATTTCATAATTTTTAGAATTATATAACTATTTTTGTTAAATATTAAGATTATTGAAAAATTTACAGAATCTGATTTGTTACAAGATAGACCTTGAAATATTTATAAGATACTATATGTTATTTATTAAGATGTCTATAAAATTTTGAGAATTTATTAATTACAGAAGCTATTTTTAATCAATTATGGGATTATTATAAAAATTACAGAAAATATTGTGTTAGGAGTTAGTTATGATAAACATTATGGGATATTACAAACTGTTGATATAATATTTTGTAAACTTTTGGTGATTTTTGGATAAACGTAGGTATTTTTTATAATTTATGGGGACCTTGGACCAATTTTAAGAAATTATATATAATAAACTAATTTTTGAGAATTTTGTTATAATATCATTTGACTCCCTTACAGCTGAATTCTCAAAAGATATTTAAATCTGAGGTTTTGAAAATTTTAAAGAAAATTATGTCTGATACTGTGAACTATTTTATAGGTTCAAGTTTGGAGACACGGTCAGATTCATAGCCACATTTTCAACCCTTTTGATATTCATAATGTTTTTGGAGGAAAAAGCATACTGGTTATGTTGATGTATTATTTTGGAAATATTTTGATACTTACTGTCATTTGTGATACAACCATTAATTCGAATGAGGAACCGTCCGACAATATTAGTAGCGCTACTTAGGAGAATATTTGCACCAACAGAATGAGTGTTGCTGCTATTTTCCTGCACCTAACCGAATGAGCGTTGAGATGTAATATTATCTGATTTTGTGAATTATTTCGTGACAGTATGTTTATGTTGTGAGCAGGTTTGGTTGTAATTGGTACATCAACAAGATATTTTGTTTGGATATAAACCTATGTTTCTCACCAACTTTTTGTTGACTGGTTTAAGTATGCTTTTTCAAGAAACGATGTCTAACACCTTTGACTTTAGTTTTGAAGTTCACAACGGTTGGGCAGAAATCGTTGGGAGAGTTTGTGTGACACTAACAGTCAACATAGTTGACTATAGTGTGTATGTAGATGCTCACTTCCACCATATCTGAAGACATGCAGTAGCTTAATCATGTAATAAAAAGATTATATCTAATTTTGAAAACTTATGTATAAGATGTAATCTCGAATATTATGAATAAATGTATGTCCTACTTTCTTGTTTTAAGCATGTGCGTTTATTTTTTTACTCCGCTATAATTAATATACTCTGATAAAGCAAGTCACACCGGAACCGCATTTCACGCTTCCACCGGGATGTGACAGGTTGGTATCAGAGCCATTGGTTATAGGGAATTAGATATTTTCAAAATATCTAGACTATAACCATAAGCTCAAGAAATACTTAGGATTATTTTATATATGATTTATGATTTTATGTGAATTATGTGGATTATGTGAAATTTTGTAATTTTGTGAGTAAGATTCTAACAAAATTTTAATAATTAATTGACTAACCATTTTGTGAAAATTTGTTAAGAAATTCGTGCAGTTATGAATTCAGATAGTTACCACTACGAGACTGATCCTTCAGAATGTCCGGACCATAGCAACTTTAAGGAAATAACTCCTGAACCAGAACCCCAACAAGCTACGGAAATTCCCCAACTGGAAAAAGAATCAAAATTTTATGTTCGACGTGCACCAGTACACGTGGGAGGATATACAATTAAGACTCCTAGGAAAAAGATACAACGTGGGCACAAGTTTAGAGCTAAGCAAACTGAGGATCTAGAAAGACAATCTTCTGATTTCCCCAAAGATAAAGATAAGGTTACTAAAGGACAAGAACTGGATCAGGTGAAAACGGTTCGGCAAACTCTTATAAAACTTAAGAAAATACAGCTAGGAATCTGGAGAATCCAGAAGGACATCAAAAAGCTCAAGACACCCAAGAAAAGTATTTTCACAAGGATCTGGAACTGGATACACAGGAACTAGAAGACTGTAGTCTAACCTATCCAAATAAAAGAAATAAGAGCTTAAATGATTTATGTACCTTTGTGTTAAAGTATTTATTTAATATGTGTTAAATGATTTCGTGTTAGAATATATTATTTGTGATACTAATGTTAAAATTCACTATAGTAAATCATGCCGCCAAAAAGAAACACTCAGCCTGTCCGGAGAACAGCTCGAGTGGGACGACCCAGAACCAGACTTGGGGAAGAAACACCCGTAAACACTGATACAAGTGAGAATGACAGGATTTCTCAAATAGTAGCCCAACAAATAGAAGTTATCCTACCTACCTTAATAACCCAACTCCAGCAAAATCTAAACTTTGGAACCACCTCACACCCACCAGTAGGGCCTGAAAATATTATCCCAGAGGAACGACAGGAAGAGGAAATTCTGAATGGAGTCTCAAAGGGATGTTCTTACAAGACCTTCATGTTTTGCAGACCCCAGGAATTTGATGGAAAAGGTGGAGCTGTACAAGCTTTAAGATGGCTAGATGAAATGGAAGGAGTTTTGGAAATCAGTAACTGTGCTGAAAACTTTAAAACACTATTTGCTTCACATTCCCTAAAAGGAGAAGCACAATCCTGGTGGAAAATGGAGGTACACACTAGGGGTAGGAATGTTATGAATGGAATGAGTTGGGAGGAATTTACAAATCTAGTGATAGAAAAATATTGCCCTTATAATGAGATAGAGAAACTAGAGGCTGAATTTTTAGCACTAGAAATGAAAGGAGCTGCACACCGTGAATATACTGATAGGTATAATAAACTATCCAGGTTAGTACCACATCTGATAACCCCGGACTCAAAAAGGATAGGAAGGTATATTTGGGGATTAGTACCATAAATAAGAGGGTTAGTAAAATCTGCAAAAACCAAAACCTTCCAAGCAGCAGTAATCTTGTCAGGAAGTCTGATAGATGAGATGATCAGAAATGGATCATTAAGTCACCTACAGGTAGGAGAGAAAAGAAAATGGACTGAAAACCACTCTGGAAGAAGATTTGGAGAAAGCTCCCAGAAAAGAGTAACCCGACCTCCACCAAGAAGTTTCTTAGGAACAGCTCAGGGGAAGAAAGCAGATAAACCACCACCGTGTAATATCTGCCAAAGGTATCATACAGGAAACTGTATGAAAGTGGTTTGCTACAACTGCAAAAAGAAAGGACATATTTCTCGAGACTGCAAAAACCCTACCAACCCTAAAACAGTCTGCTTTCAGTGTGGAAGTGAAAACCATTTTCGTAATGAGTGTCCATAATGAAAGGGCAAGGCTCCAGCTAACCAGAACAACCCACGTGGAAGGGCTTTTGTAATACAAGCTGACGAAGCTCGTCATGAACCGGAAGTAGTCACGGGTACGTTCCTTATCAATAACCAGTACGCTAAAGTATTATTTGATACAGGGGCAACTCGTAGTTTTGTTTCACATACTTTTAGACCCTCACTTAGTTTAACATTTGAGAAATTAAGTGACAACTATGTGATAGAATTAGCTGATGGTAAAATAATAGAAGCTGATAAAATCATTCCTAATTGCATTATGAATTTAGATGAATATTGTTTTGATATAAATCTGATACCTATTAAGCTAGGAGGATTTGATATCGTAGTAGGGATGGATTGGTTGAGTAAAAATCATGCTGAAATCATTTGTGATAAGAAAATGATAAAGATTCCTTTGATTAAGGAAGACAAAACTCTCTGCATATATGGTGATAGACCAAACAATATTGTGAAACTGATTTCTTGTGAAAAAGCACAGAAATGCTTAAATAAGAAAAGTTTAGCTTTCTTGGCTCATATAATTGATGCAAAGCTTGATAAGGGAAATTTGGAAAGTGTTCCTGTTATAAATGAGTACTCTGATGTTTTTCCTGATGAATTACCTGGATTACCACCCCCTCGTCAGGTCGAATTTAAAATAGAATTAATACCAGGAACAGCCCCTATTGCCAAAGCACCCTATCGTTTAACACTAACTGAAATGAAAGAACTTATGACTCAATTACAGAAATTATTAGATAAGGGATTTATACGTCCTAGTGTATCACCATGGGGAGCACCAGTTCTCTTTGTCAAAAAGAAAGATGGAACTTTTAGAATGTGTATCGATTATAGAGAACTTAATAAGGTTACCATAAAGAATAGGTATCCTCTCCCTAGAATTGATGATTTGTTTGACCAATTACAGGGATCTAGTTATTTCTCGAAAATAGATTTAAGATCTGGATATCATCAATTAAGAGTACAGGAGGACGATATTTTTAAGACTGCATTCAGAACTAGGTATGGACATTACGAATTCCTTGTAATGCCATTTGGGTTAACCAATGCTCCAGCAGTATTTATAAATTTAATGAATAGAGTGTGTAAACCTTATTTAGATAAATTCGTTATAGTCTTTATAGATGATATTCAGATCTATTCTAAGAATAAGGAAGACCACGAACAACACCTGAGGTTAACTTTGGAATTACTTCAAAAAGAAAAGTTATATGCAAAATTCTTGAAATGTGAATTTTGGAAAAGAGAAGTACAATTCCTCGGGCATATAGTTAACCAGAATGGGATTCAGGTTGATCCCACAAAGATTAAGGCAGTTAAGAAATGGGAAATTCCAAAAACCCCAATTGAAATACGACAATTCCTAGGTTTAGCAGGATATTACAGAAGATTTATAGAAAACTTCTCAAGAATAGCTCAACCGTTGACAGAATTGACCCAAAAAGATAGAAAGTATGTATGGGGAGAAAAACAAAATGAAGCATTTGAACTCCTCAAAAGTAAGTTATGTAGTGCGCCTATATTAGCTTTACCAGAAGGAACAGATAATTTCATAGTATATTGTGATGCATCTCGTCAAGGCTTTGGATGTGTTTTAATGCAAAAAGATAAGGTGATTGCATATGCATCCAGACAACTTAGAGGTAGTGAAAAGAATTACACCACCCATGATCTAGAATTAGGAGTTGTAGTATTTGCACTAAAAATTTGGAGACATTACTTATATGGGACTAAGTGTGTAATATATACGGGCCACAAAAGTTTGCAACACATCTTTGATCAGAAGATGTTAAATATGAGGCAAAGAAGATGGGTAGAATTACTAAGTGATTACAACTGTGAAATTAAGTATCATCCCGGTAAGGCAAATGTAGTTGCTAATGCTTTAAGTAGGAAAAGAAAGAACCAAGCCTTTACGGGTACGTGCTATGAAAATGGAACTATGTTCAGATCTGTTAAGTCAAATCCGGGAAGCTCAACAAAAAGATATGTTAAAACAAAAAGGACAATTAAAAGATGTGAAAGAGGAAGCAGATGGAATTCTGAGATTTAAAGGAAGAATCTGGATACCCGATAACAACATGATTAGAACAACTATACTGCAAGAAGCTCATAAATCAAGATACTCTGTACACCCAGGAAATAATAAAATGTAAAAAGACTTGAAAAACCAATACTGGTGGCCAGGCATGAAAATATCAGTCGGAGAATTTGTAGAACAATGTGATGTCTGCTTAAGAATAAAAGCTGAATATCAGAAACCTTCAGGCTACTTGCAGCAACCAGAGATTCTAGAATGGAAATGGGATCAAATTACAATGGACTTCATAACTAAGTTACCAAGGACCAGAAATGGATACGACACAATTTGGGTTATAGTAGATAGACTAACTAAGTCAGCTCATTTCTTACCTATACGAGAAAATTATAAAATTGAGAGATTAGCAAGAATTTACATAAAAGAAATTGTGTCCAGACATGGAATACCTGTATCCATTCTATCAGATAGAGATAGTAGATTTACTTCTAGGTTCTGGCAAACTTTACAAAAAGCCTTAGGAACCCAAGTAAATTTAAGTACAGCCTATCATCCACAGACTAATGGACAAAGTGAAAAAACAATACAAACCTTGGAAGATATGTTAAGGGCTTGTGCTATAGATTTTGGTGGAAATAGGGACAGTCACTTACCTTTAATAGAATTTTTATACAATAACAGCTATCATTCTAGTATTAGGTTAGCTCCATTTGAAGCTTTATATGGAAGAAAATGTAGGTCACCTCTATGTTGGAATGAAATAGGTGATAGACAATTCACAGGTCCTGAACTAATCCAAGAAACCACAGATAAGATCACTGAGATTAAAAACAGGTTAAAAGCACCTCGTGATCGACAGAAAAGCTATGCAAACAAACGGAGGAAACCATTGGAATTTCAAGTTGGAAACAGAGTCTATCTGAAGATATCTCCCTCTAAAGGAATCTTTCGGTTTGGAAAATCCAGTAAGTTAAACCCTAGATACATTGGTCCATTTAAAACCATTGATTGAATTGGTCCTGTAGCATATAAATTGGAATTACCTCAAGAATTAAGTGAAGTACACAATACCTTTCATGTGTCAAACCTCAAGAAATGCCTAACCAATGAAACCCTAGAAGTACCAATTCAAGAAATCAAGGTAGATAAGAAACTGCATTTTGTGGAAGAACCAATAGCTATCGTAGGGAAAGAAATAAAGAAGTTAAGGAGAAATAAAATTCCCATAGTAAAGGTTAAGTGGAATGCAAAGAGAGGACCCATTTACACCTGGGAAAGAGAAGATGAAATCAGGAAGAAATACCCCCACCTATTCAGAGGTAATAATTATTTGAGTTTTCTAAAACACACTCCAATGAATTTCGGGACGAAATTCTTTTAACGGGGGGAGAATGTGACAACCCTAAAACTTTATTTATAATACTACGATTATATTTATGTTACGATCACATTAATATTATGATTAGTATGTACATATTTATGGAGTATAGGTATGCATGTTTGCATGCATGCATATATATTAAAAATTTACGTATGCAGGTATGCATATATATAGCAGAAAAGTTCATATACATGTATATACACCAAATTAATTTTACGTATGCATGTTTACCTGCATATATGTATATGAAAATTTAGGTATGCATGTATGTATATATACATGGGAAAGTTTTGTATGATTGTACGTTTAGCATATACATATATGTTTATTTATTTGTACATGTAGTATATTATAAATACATATATATGTATATACACATTAAGAAAATCAAGTAAATATGTTTTGCATGTATGTATATATATGTATAATCTACTTATATAAAGCCACTTATGCATATATCTAGGAATACATCTATATATATGTATATATATACATACTAAAACCAAAATAAACAAAACTAAATCAAAACTCTAAACTAAAAACCTAAAACCAACACCCAAACCCTCGGTTAACACCACCAAACCACCACCCAAAACAAATACCCCATACCACCACCCTACCATCCGAAACCACCATCATACCACCCGAAACCATCACCCAAAAACCACCACCTTGACTAAGATACCTTGCTTTCACACCACCCAAACTTGCCACCACATCACCCTAATCATTTCTATAGGAATAAGGTGGCAACCCTCGGCAATTCCTTGGACTCCAAGAACCATCCTCTAAACCGCCATCTTGACACCTCACATTCACACCATACCCATCTCCTTATTCGCCACCTAGCCAAACCGCCACCCTAGTCATCAAACTCGGTACTATGGCGGTTGCTAACATCAACACCTAAGCTACACAAGGCTGCATCATTACCAAGGGATGTGGCAATCCCAAAGACCACTATTGACACCTTCCATTCACACTCTTGCAAACCACCACCTAGCACCTAAGTTGGACACCTAAGCAACTCTATATTGGATGATTCATCCAAGATATAAGGACACCTAAGGAGCATGCATATGAGGGCGGTGGACCAAAGGCAATATACATACCCTCGGCTCCTACACAAACAAACCCACAACCATCAAACACCTTCCTCCTCTCTCTCTCTCGGGTTCATTACAAAACACACCACCATCACTCGACCACAACCAACTCCAGCATCACCACACTCGATTACCACCTTCTACCCCTCTCACTCTCGGTTTTCATTTCACCAACCACACCACCATCGCCAACCAACAACAACACAAACAAACAACCATACCACACCAACACCATCAACCGTAACACCACCTTCTCCACCACATCACTAACCACGATCATCACCACCTTCACAGCTCTTTCTCTCGGTTCTAAAGCAGCCAACACCATTCAAAAAGGTGTAGTTTACTAGTTCTTTTATATTTTGTTACATATGTGTTATAAAACACATATATAATTAAGTTTTGGTATTAAAATACCAAAACCAATCGTGAAAGTATTTTTAAGTTCCTTAATCACAAGTAATGAGTTACAAAAACTCAAGAAAACTTGTGATAAAAAGGATACTCTCATTTACAAAAATTAAATCTTGAAATTATTAAGAAAATCTAGAAAAATATTAAACAAATGCAATTATGGGAATAAACATTGAAAAATCCTTATTAATATACTGAAATATTGTTCTGGAAAGTTTGACAAAATTTTGATAAGTAAAACAAATTATGTGAATTATTTTAAATAATGAAAAATAGAGAAAATA